>QVRM01006291.1:355000-589562 GCA_003439945.1 Dermanyssus gallinae
AACAGGCCCGGTTATCACCACTATACTCGTATGTGTGTGAACGACGGATGCAACGAAGTCAACGTACGCATGTGCAGGTATTGCAAAATAGAGTCACGTGAGGCAATACTACATACTACTATCTAAGACAAATGTAAACAAAAATTAATTGATTTTACAAACGAAATAAAATATTATGCATGGATGATGTTTGGAAAATTGTTTCATTTTCCAAAACGGAAACAAGAAACTTTATTCTCGAAAACTCAATTGTCTCGCCGGCTGTGTGACTCGTGGCACCCACTTGTTGACACCAGAGTTCACTTGCGTCAATTCCGTCTAAATTCGGCCAAAGACAATTTAGAATGCATGAAAGAATATAATCTAATAAATCCTTTGGACCGGAGACCGCACATGTAACGACTCGTTGTGAATAATGTGAGGGTTCCTGGTTGCCCAGATGTGACAGTTTAGTTAGTTACACTTCAATTGAAAGGAAAATGGGCTTCGTCTAAAAAGATAAATTGAAAAGCGCAAAAGACCCAGTTATTTGGAACGACGCCGAATCGATATTTCCGGATATTGTTCTACACTATCTGCCCCAGGGATGATATTCCTAGCCGAACAAATGCTTTATAGTCTTCCACGGCTTAGCACATCACCTCTTAAACCTGTTCTGTGAGACTTCTGCAAAAGTTCACGAACGTTGTTCTCACAAGGCCAGTCATGTCGACTGTAAATTACACAGAGTTTGCCAGCACGCCCAACACGAACGTACGGAGTTTTTTTTCCGTAATAAATGTTCACAATCTCTGTGAGTTCTTTCGTTAGGTGGCGCTCCCTATTGGATTTGGCAGCCCTACTCCGTTCTTCTACTATGAACTTTAAAAAAAATGTGTTGGTTATTCGCACACCTTATAAATGTGTATCTACGCACTATTAGACCGTTCGCAGCATTGTCGCGTGGCCTGCGCAAATACTCTAAAGTATCGAGCACACAATAGCCACTTTAACTTTATCGGCGACTACTACAGGTAGATATCAATAACCTAAAATTCCAAAGTAGAAATAGAGTGGATAAGAGAGTTAATGAAAAAATCCTTTCGGGGCTTACTCTCAGCCAAGATTTAACGTCCATGGGACTGCTTTTCGCATTGCTTCATAGACGTACTACCCCCATAAGTACAAATCGGTGCAGCGGTAGGGCTCGAACCCGCGCACCACCTAGGTGTCTCCTCCGGTCGCGAGGCGCAGAGGCATGCCATTACGCCACCGGGCTCGACAAGAGAGTCAATCACTGACACTGTAATAATCTCTAATTCGATTATTTTGTTTTAATTTTATTTGACCCCGGTAATGCAGTAGAACAAAAGCAGTTCAGCTTAATAGAGTTGGACCTGTCTAGCAGACAACGCCAGCCAGCTACGTGCACTGTCGGCACGCATAGCATGGCGAGGCGCAGAAAGCATGCCTCGTTTGTGCATGGCTAGAGATACTTCATTATGTTGGACTGGTTTTCAATTTCTAAGCGTACATAAAGTTGTGTTTGTAAATATCGTCCCTGTTCTAATATATAAACGAGTGTTTACTATGATTGTTAACACGACAACCCGACATGATAACGACTACGCAGACGATGAAGAAATTGAAGTGTGACGGTTGTTCTAGCGCTCCGGTCGTACTTCTTGAAATTTGAAGTTGATGGTGGTTGGCAAATGCCATTTTGTGACTACTAACGATGCGGTAAATGACAGCAAAAAAAAAACACAGCAACAACAATGATAACAACATCAATGGCAGCAATAGCACCCTCACAGCTGTAGTTGCAAGGATGACTTGCAACAACAAAAACAATAGCAGCAGCAAACTTGGCAACAACAACAACAGCCACAACGATAACAAGAAAATAATACAGCAAAAATAGCAACAATAGCCACAGCAAACCTACAGCTGTCTTTGCAAGGATGAATTGCAACAATAAAAATCATAACAGCAGCAAACTTGGCGACGAGAACAACAACAACAACAAGAACAACAACAAAGATGATGATGATGATAATGATGACGATAGTCTTGCCTGCAGTCACCACAATTCGTCGGAGTGACGCGTCGGAGAGCGGAATCGACTAACTGGGGCTGATCTCGTGACCGCGTGAACCACATTGATTCGTCGTCGTTGACCACCCACCAAACAACTGACCTGCTCTGCGGCGATGTTTCGAAAATAATAATAATAATAATAATAATAATAATAATAATAATAATAATAATAATAATAATAATAATAATAATAATAATAATCGCCAAGCAACAATGGCCCTCATGCTGACTCACTCGAACAACAACAAAAAGCACACAGAACACTCTATATCGGAGAGCTGCTGCTGCTACGCCGATTGTTTCCACTATTACTACTGCCGAATTACCACTGTACTCAGGGTCCTGCGTACTCGTGCAACGACCGAACCCTCTGCGCCGCCGGCTCTGATACTGGCTCTCGTTACGTTTCACGGAACGATACGAATCAGCAATCACTCGACACATTCGACATTCATGACGTGTAGCGAGTAGTGTAGTAGACATCGAGCACTCGCGCGCTGCTGAGCACGGATATAGTACAAGCAAAAGGCAACAATTGTCAATCCAATTTGTTTACTAGCCCTTAGCGAAATGGCAAGGCATGTATACTATACACAAATTACAAGGCATATATGTATATACACATTCGTATCCACCCCAATCCATCGGATGAACTCCCACTACAGCGCCTTCCTGCAGCCTGCAGTCCGAGGCTGTGGATGCTCCCGCATGTTCCGGCCTTCATTAACGTCGACGCCAAGTTAGTTAGGCCAATGATGTATGTTCTCCCTACTAATCGCTCACAGTATCAGCTTAAAGCGCGTTAGGAAAAAAATGCGATTTACGAATATACGGTAAGTCTTAGGGTAGGTTATGTGGGTGAATATTAGGAGGGAAGACTCTGGAGGAACGGGCTTAACGGTAATGTTCTATTACAAGGTCTTAACAGAGTACTCCCGGTGCCAGGGAGTGCCCTCAAACTAGGGTTTGCAATCTCGTACGCCGGAATCCGTTTCCGAAATCATGTGCAAGAGGAAGTAATCGTAAAGCTTCTAGCAGGCCGGGAAGATCCCAGAGCTGCCGCAACAATAAAACACCCCCTGTCGCTGCCCGTTCACATATCGGTTACATAATTTAAATCAAAATTTATATTTGGCTTACTACTTACGGGTTACTGCTATTCTGGTATAAATTAAAAGGAACTTCGCTTGTTGGGCTGGGCTAGTATTTAGTTGTTTTCTAAAACAGGCGTTTAACTTAACAACACACATGTGGGGACAAAAGAGTACGCGTGTTATGGGAAACCGTTGTTAACAGTGGAATCACTCTGAAAAGCTACATTAAGAGGGAACGTTTTTCGGACAGACATTTTACGACGGCATTTGCAGCGTACAAATATTACCACGTACCAAGACAATGTACCAATTTTGAAGGATGTTGCGTAATTTACCGATCTTACCTAACAGTGAGTGCTATTAAAGCAATGCTTATTATATTTAAATATTTTTTACTATACTTTTAGCCTAGATCGCCAAATTTTGTGAAATGTTAAAGCTAAAGGAGTGATAAAAGGTGTATTTGTCGCGTAGTCCCTCTAAAGAATATTTGCTGCGCCGGAGTCGAACCTGCGACCTCTAGTTTCAAATGTTATCAACTATCTCCACCACTCCATCCCGGCGGTATATATATCTTCGTTTATATTTAGATATTGCTTATGTATACTATGACGTATGATACTAAGGTGCAGCTCAATGCCAAGAAAAAGACAATCCTTGCATGCCTTGAACAATTGGTAAATAAAACTAGTGCAAGAATATGGCTGCAGAAGCATGGAATACACAGTTTATCATTAAATGTGGCCCATTAAATGGGCCATGTATTGTATTAATAGAGATATACAAGCATAGAAGCCATAGTGATACTCGAGGACAGAAGACCTTTAAGTTTTTCTGGCTAACTTTCAGCTAACATTTAATGCCAGCGGAATTGCTTTCGCATCGCTTCGTAAGGCGGACCCCATATATACAAATGTCGGCGACGGCAAGGATCGAACCCATGTGCCTCCTATCGTAGAATGAATGTCGACTGAACATAGAGAACGAGAATGGACTGCTTATACATACGGCGTGTATCTAGAGCGAAGATCGAAGAAATTTGCTGCTGGCTCGGACTTAAGTGAAATGCTGCCCACTGCTGAATACTAAAGGAGACATATAGGTCCGGGAATCCAAGCTGCATTAAGTGTACCATAGACCAGGAGACCGTATTGGATGTTGTTCGGAAATGCAACACGACCCTAGTAGGTGATCACGAGCCTGCGCGACGACTTAGCATCACTAAAGACTGCAGTCACAACACCATTAGGAAGCCGAAGAAAGTCTTACGATTTGGGAAAACGAAATCTAAATTATTTGTTGAGATTACTTGACCCGTTAAATCGTGTAACGCCGTGCCGTGAAGGATTGGGATGCCCAAGGGCGAGGAGTTCATAGCCTCATACCATGTTTAAGAGATAGAGAGATAATGGGAAATAAAATTGACATTTTTAGACTGCCACAGTCAAATCGATCAATCAATCAGGTTTATTGACGTGCTCAACAAGTTGGCAATCTGTCACCAAAATAAGTAGAGGAGAGTAATGGCATTTTTGTTACCTCTCTAATGTGCGTTTACATTAAGCTCGCACGCGGAATTGCACGGTTGTGTAGTCTCCGCATGTAGAAGTTGCCTTTTAGGATTAAGACGTGTTAAAACTTTTCATAGCTCAACCTTCTCAGACACGAATTCTGAACTTGGATTTTCATCTTACTCTTTCGGAACTGCTTTACAGTAATCGCGTTGTGAGCTCAAATTCATAATAGGAATATTTGATGCAACCTTGTTCAAACGTACACAGCACAAACATTACTAAATCCAATTGCCCGAAAAATTCAATAACATCAGGGTGGTATTCTCGATTTTATCAAGTTTACCCATTAGAAACAGGTTTTGAGTACATATGGTACCCACAGATTCAGCTGTGAGCCCACATAAACCTAAACCACCGAGATACGCGTGAGTGCATATTTCCTCCATAAAATGGAAGAGTCATCTATTTGTATTATAGTATTCAAAGTGATATATATGGCATATTGGTTGTCTTAAGAAATCGCTCGCTCTTTTACCTATACCGGGTAGTGCCAGAGATTTTGCCACAAGTAGCGAGTAATCGGTTTTGAAGGAAAGTAGGAGCTTGCACAAGTATACGATGTTTGGGTCTTCCTCACCTTGGCCAGAGCAGAAGCAAGGTCAGGCCGTCACGTCTCTACCTCATTCCTGCTGCCGAGTCCGACGGGCTCCAGGATGCACGGTAGGCCGCCGGATCGTAAAGCTTTGCTGAAGATCTCAACACCTGAAATCTTGCCCACCTGCCTGCAGTGACGATACAGAATAGCCGGTGACGCCCGTCTCCGCAAACGCAGATGTAAGCGTACACCAGGTCTGCCCCAGGCGAAGTCGTCCACTAGGGTTCCAATCCGGGCGCAGGGCACGGCATTACCACCACCTCAGCATTTGTCAGGAGTCCCTATAAATCGAAATGCGATCATCTTCAGATCTATCTGATGACCATTAGCCTAACAACAGAAGTAACCATATGAGAGTTCATCAGCTACATACAAGGCATTTTTTAGCTCTTGCTTGAATAATCTTAGAGAAGTGCAATATCTTAGGCTGCCAGGTAGCGAACTCCAAATTTCGGGCAACCGGCACTTGAGGGTTTGCGAGCTGACTTTTTGTGAGTATTGGAAACTTTGAATATCGTAGCTCTTCTCCGCGCTTGAACTCTTTTTGGGTCGGAGGGATTGCAATGTACGACGGGACAAGGCCGTGAGCTGTTTTAAATGCGAGTGTATCTGCACGCAGAATAATAGACCTTTGTAACTGGCAAAAGCCCATAGGTTACTAACAAGTCCTTCATAGAATCACCCCGGCGTCTAGAGAAAATTACCATTAATGTGTCATTTTGTGTGATCCTTTACGAAGAATGTCATAATACCATACACACTCGCTCCAGCGGTGAGAAGGTAGCTGCTTCGAGTCGTCGTGGTCAATCATCTGTACGGAGAGCAGAACGCCATGCTAGGCATTTAGCCCTCAATCTTTCCTTTACATTCAAACCTGCCGGCTTATGCTAGGTTGGCTCGAAACGCCTTTATGTAATAGCTCTCATTCTTTCTCGCTAATGGGAGCATGCTCGTCTGAGACGCCACGGTTACTGGATCTCAGGCGAGACACGCACTTTGCTTAACTGAGGCCAAGAAAAAGTCCCTACTCCCTCATAGACAGAATGGGCTAAAACCAAGAAGTCGCCACGGGTGACAAACAAGATATATATATATATATATATAGAAATATATATATATATATATATATATATATATATATATATTTTTTTTTTTTTTTGGAGGAGGTATTAAATGCAGTTACGCACGATCGCTACGAGTCTCTATCTCTAGCAGTGTGGGATTCGACCCCAACGGTTGTTACTCCGTTGGAGACCCATGCCCACTAAACGCACCTCTCCCCTCAAGCTTCACTTTGTGATAGCCCAGATCTTTATAAAACAGTACAATGGACTGTCAATAGAAGTGGCAAGCGCCCTTTCAGATCAATTGGCTGGGGTCGCCTAGAGGATCCAGCACTTGTCTAACTCCTACAAGCCCGTTTTCTTCGAGCTGCACTCTATGGATGCTTTCGGGTTAAAGCAGCAGTTGCGCCTGTCTTTCTTTGCACTTTTCATGTTTCTCCTGGAGGACTTCTTTTGCCGTAGCTGCTCCCAGTTTCCAGGCCAGATTACTGGAGACAATGTATTCTGTAAACTTTATTAAGCTGGACCGAGGTAGATCGCTGACCTCGTGGTGTGAGTTTCCCTCCCTGGTCCATTTCACTCGAACGAGTCTGCTTGCTCTTAACGGCGCAGCCTCCCAGGCCGAGCACTGTAGCAGTGTGTGACTTGGAGTGTCCTCATGTGCTTCTTGGCAGAATACGTATATCGGCGACGAAGCCTTTCCAATTCGGGACAAATACGAGTTGAAGTTTCCGTGTCCCGTGAGGATTTGGGTGAGGTGATAGGTGAGGTCTCCCCCAGGTCTCTCTATCCATACCTTGATGTATGTATGTATGTATGTATATATATATATATACATTCACTCGGATATATAGCCCCCACTCAACCACCCGACATATTAAAGTTTAATACATATAGAAATCAACTTAAACAAATAATTCGAAGTTTGCGTGAGGAAGACCTAAAAGCAAAATTATTAGCTTCAAGAAAAGATATGAAACGAGCTTTCAAGATAATGCTAACTGAGTTCAAGGGTTCCAATGTTAAACAGTTTTCCATTATCATTAGACCTATTTCACCAAAAAAAGGTATCTGTCCGGGACAATTCGGATTTAGGGAAGGGCGAAGTACCGAATATGCAATATCTAACGTTCGAAACATCACTGGGGCAGTAATAGTTAAGGAAAACAAGTTTATCTGGTCTGGTAAGATTAGTTAATAAAAGTTTAGTAAGAGTGGTAAATAAGTTGCATACAACATAATTGAAGACTACGTATCTGACAGACAACAGCGTACAAAGTATAAGGAATGTTTGACTGAACCTGCTCTTGTTAAACACGGCGTACCTCAGGGTTCCGTTCTGGGACCAGCACTGTATAATATAAACATTTACGATCTACACTTTTTGCAGTGACGTAAAAAAATTCCGTTCGCGAATGATACATGCATCGTGATTGAAAGTAATACCAGAAATGAGCTAATAGAGAAGGTGCTATGGCTAGGATCTATTTCTGGTTGCAAGTCAACAATCTATGTCTTAATGTGAATAAAAGACAAGTATGAAAATCAAGATGGGGTACGCTGCTGAACCGCTATTTAACATTGCCTGCCACTCATGTGCTTCTTTGGGTTGTTATGTTAACACGAAGGTTGAAAACCTGGCATTGAACAGATGTAATGAACCCAGATTACGCTTCGCCTCTATTGTCGGCTCGAGCTCAGATATTTAAGTAAACTGCAAGTGCCCGATATTTAGTAAGGTACACAGCTATAAATATTTTGGACTGATGTTCGAGAATAACATCAGATACGAAATGCATTTTACACATATGCTAAGCAAACTTAGGATAGAGGCTTTACTTGTGCACAAGCTACGACATATTGCCTCTCTCGAATTTGAGAAAATCGAGTATTATGCATTTTTTTGCGCCGGTTTAAAAGCCGGTGCAACAAGACACCACAATTGCTACCACCTTGACCAGAAGGCATTTCAGACTTACAAACCTGTCAAAAGTATCGGATAGACGCGGGACACCAGGTCAGAATGAATTTATGCCTGACTGTAGACGCCATCGAACACACTATACCGAGGCGTCAGATTTATGTGTGGTTAAGGTGTTCTATTAAGGCAGATGTAGCCACTTTCAAGATCTTTCTCACTAACCACGGGTTGCTACTCGTAGGGGGGGCAATCAAAGGAATATGTAGTTTGTGTAACATATATACATACCCATACTAACGCGGGATCAATCGTAAATCAGATTGTTAACTATGAAACTACGCGCAGCAAACGCGCGGACGGTAAAAAGTGGGAAGTAGTTCTACACGCCGCGTTGAAGTGGTTAGCCACACACTTCCACGAAGTTGTTAATCCAGACAATAATATAATGACTCTTTGGGTGTCCTTATTATAGCCAGACTCGCGAAGACACAAACATTGGAACTGCAAAATGATGACTGCTCGAAAACAAATGAATAACGCGTACATTACTTGCGATCTTTTGTCGGAATCACAAGACGACGTCAGACACAGGTGAGGAATACCCATAACAAGTAATTCGAAAACGGCCTTGACAGGGCCGCGAATTGTCAGCATGTAGTCATAGACTGCAGAGGCGGTGCCGCTATTGGAGAGAGAGTCCCACACTACTCTATTATGGCATTCCTTCAAGAAACTTCTTCGTAAGATTAGTGGCTATACGCTCGAAATCTGGCTGGCGTTTTTTGGGACCTGAAAGTTTGCGTTACCCGTAAAATCGGGCTTATTAACAGAATTGATCGTTTTTCCCCCTTTTTAACATTTACTATTTTTCTCTGTCTTTCATTCAAATTTAGAACAGTAGGGCTGCTATGGGAGGTAGCTAATGATCCGGGAAGTTAGGCAAGGTTTATAGGCTTACATTAATAGTCTTATAACTGCCTAGTTGGAAAGAAGTGGTTTCGAAAGTGCCTCGAACCCTCCCTTTTCTGGCAAACCTAAAGAAAATGTCTACGGTCGTACTAAGGGGAGTTTTACAGGGACGCAAACTGGGCCTGGTTCAGTCGGATTTCAAATATTTATGTCAGATTCTGTTAATCTGCCTGACTGGGCTGCAACTCTTAAAATACGAGGAAAACGTCCCACGCCAAAAATTTGGCTCTCAGGCCACTTCGCTCCTGGGTAGCGGTTTCGTCCGACGCTGTTAAACAAGCTCACATCTCCAGCTGCCTAACAAGCCCCCCCACTAGCAATGTAGTTAAATCGTGCAGATGAACCGGTTGGGAAGTTGCTGCACGTTGTGTTTAATCCCGATGAGGTTTGGCGTTGGTAAGACCTCCCTTTTATTCTCTACATTTTTAAGAAGGTTGCTATTAGTTCTAAACCTATACACAATCTTGCTCCGGATTAAAAACAATTTCTGCAAACGCGTGCTCGTAGGCCTTAGTGGAATAGGAACCCATATTGTTCAGGGTGCAGTACCTTTCAAAGGCGCCGTAAACACACCGCCAAGCAATAGGACACAAGATTGGTAAATACCCGAAATTGCCTTATTTATGTGACTACTCTGAGCGATGGCTATTATTCTATCTTCATTGTAGTTATTGAATATCCGTTGCCTCAGCGAATATGTCTTAGATACATTCGCTGTAAATACATCCGACTTTAAAGTTTGGTGCTAGGTAATTTTAAGTTCGTCTGTAGACAATTGCAGTAAGTTACGGTGTTGTTTCTTCAATGCACAGCAAATGACATGCAATTCTCTGCTAAATAATAGTGTCTGATGTATAATTCGGTAATCATTATCCGAAACGAAGTATACCATCAATAATTATGTACTTGTTCCTAACTTATTTTGAGATTTTAGCGTACATGGTACTACTGATTTCTAACACGGATCTCAGTCTGGCCTGTTAGGGCCGTGCCAATAAATCCTAAAAACTTTTTTCGGGCTGTCTTTCAGCCAACATTTAACATCCAGGGGTTTGCTTTCGCAATGCTTCACAAGACGGACGTTATACATACAAACGTGCAACGGTGGGAATCAAACCCGGGCACCTTCGTGCCTTGTCCGGTCGCGATGTGCACGCGAATGAACTACGCCACCGTGCTCGACTGCCTTCCAATAAATCCTAGAGCAGCGTAACATAGCATTCGCGTCGTCAACCTTTCTGGGTTCACACAGGACGTGCGTGCCCAAGCTTGCATTGTCTGCCTTAGCGATGCTCATCTGCAATTGCTTATAACCGGTCAAAAATTGTGTGCGGTAATGCGGGGAGCTGTTCATGCCGGCAGTTGTTCCAGGTCCTAAGATCAGATCATTAGCCACTGCTTCACTGCCCTTTGACTCCGTCCCGCGCTGCGTGCTTCCTCACTTACTTCTTTACAGCCAAGCAACGGTGGCCATGTTTCAGACTGCCGTCTGATCCAGGCAGGCCAAACTGCACAGGTATGCAATTTTCAGCAATAACTTCAAGGTACTACAAAAATGATCTCCACCACCCGGGGCACATGGCTACCATAGCAGTTTTCACTCGACAACTCGGCATAGACGTAGCTTAAGAGAAGTACACAGTTTCTGTTAGAAACGGGTGGATTTACACCGGACCATTGCATATCTCTTGCGTGCACAGAAAAACATTGATATCCAGAGACGCATTTTTTCACACCGATTCGGGAATTTGGACACCAGTGTTGTGGACGAGAAAATACATTGCTTATAAGTGTAAAAAAAAATGAAAGTCAGCGGAATGACGTTAGTAAGATGTAACAATAGTTTTTGTTAGTGGAATAGAATGCAAAAGGCCCATTTTAGGCAATCAGAATCAGGTGCATGAAACAGTAAAAATTAATTTTGATTTTCTAAGATTGAAAGTGTTTTGTTATATTCTCTTTCTCTGACCAGTTATCAAAATATGGTAAACCAATCGCCAAATTTAAAACAAACGACTAAACAGGCATGCGAACCAGAGACATGCATGTCAAAACTAGCACCGTTTGCGTTAAACACAAAGCACAATTACGAGTTTTCTTTACGACAAACTGCTTTCTTATTCGCTAGACCACCAAAAATATTACTATGAAAAGAAAGTATATTTACTAGTAGACTAAACAGAATTATTCTGTATTTCGCTTTGTCATTGCTGGTACAATTTGGAAGGTCGAAGGGTTTTTCAACTCGCCTAATATGAACAAAGCAACCGGCAAGCGACAGCAGTTGCCTGAGACATAATTTGATTCTTAGGCGTAACTGCGCCGTTTCCGTGGCATAGCGGCCACGTCGGGGGTCTCTGCTATTGTTCAATTGTCCTTGTGAGTGGAATCAAATAGGCATCGCATCTGACCTTCGAAAATCAGAATGTGCATGACGCACGTTAAAAATTGCAATCGATGTCTACATGTATGTGTTCGAGAAATGGCTCTCGTGTACACATGTTTTTTTTTGTTGTTGAAATAACAAGCAATCTTCAGTGTTAAATCGTAGTAAGGCATTTTAACCATCCTCTTAGATGTCATACACATTTTGCAAGGTTTGTCTGAGGTAGGCCTCTCAGAGCATTGATGTCCTATGGCCGAGGAGATGTTCTGACGAATAACGAAAATCGATCTTTTCACTCTGCCCCCGATGTTGCTGTCAAGCTTTGTTTAAATGTGCTTTAGGCAAAAGTAGCATTCAATGCTACTTTTACCCAATGATGCTACAAATACTCACAGTTTGTCGCAGTTTGTTCGGAAAAAAAAACACATAATGTAACCTCAACTATGTGCCAGTATAACTGCTAAAGGCGACAACATTGTACACTTTGAACGAGTGTACGAGTGTACCGTCACAACATCGCTCTCTGTCACAGGCAAAATTAAATAGGAAGCTAAATGAATTGTTCCAATTCATTTTGCTTCCTATTTAATTGTGCCTGTGCTGGTGTTGCTACACTTTGTCTTGCCTCGTGTCCATGACGCTGCTTCGAACGGAATAAGAAAGCTAGCATTTCAAAACCTAGAAATTAAAAAGGAATTAGAAAAAACAAAACCGTCGGATTTGCCCGTCGAAAGTCGTTAGGTTCGCTGTGTGTCTAGTCTGCCCGCCACTCACCACGTGTGAATCTACCCTCGCCATCAACCACCATCATCATCATCATCGACGGCGACCAGCTGATCTGAGCCACAGCATAATTGTTAGCAGTGTTGTTCGAACCTTTTTCGGCTATGCTGGTCTGGCGCCACAGAGACCCGACAATACGGCCAATTCTACGCTGACAGTTGCTGCTGCTGCTGACAACAAGTGACAAATGTTTTACGACTCAATTTGCAGCATTTCAAATCACTGCGCTGAAGCTAATCTGCAGATTTAGCTGCGTTTTTTTCTTCTAAATGTGTGTCCGGGGAGCCACAGGTGACACTGAGCACTTCATCACCGGACATCGTTACATGGATGGACTTGGAGAGGTAATGTGCTAGGAAAGGAAATGTTTGTATACTTCTAGTTCATCGAGTGCATGCTACTGCTATGAGTACTTTACTGTGTGTATGTTTGTGCGTATTATTTTTGTTGTAATTTGTAATTCATAATTTTAAATTGTAAAACGTATACATAATAAGCTTAGGTTAGTGAACGAGAAACAATTCGTGGTGTGGTTAATTGTGTAGAGCATAGTTAGTTGATCGACAACGCGACAATCGCATTTCCGCGCGTGCTCCGTCTGATTTGTAAACTAATAAGTGATAGGATAGGAGTTTGGTAGCGGTGGTGGTCGCTTAGGCGGCTAATGCACCGTTCGAAACGGGGCGTTGCCATGGCAACCATGGTTAGTAAAAACAATAGCAAGTTCGAGCCCCGGTCTTGCTGGTTGTATTTGCGGGACGTGGTTGTAATTGCCCTGCTGTTGCTACATACCTTTGCTGGAGAAAGCCTATATAGTTCCAATATATACAGGTAGTTCAATAAGTTCTTAGAATGAAAACCGAGAATTTTCCAAATCATGTTTTTAAATTTTTTGTATTCGATGTACTCCCCGAGAAGCTCAATACACTTTTCCCACCGAGATTTCAGAGCTTTTATACCTCTTGAGTAGAATTCCGCGTCTTTAGACTGAAAATAGGCATTGACAGCAGCCTTAACCTCTTCATTGCTGGAAAAACGCTTTCCACCGAGACTATTCTTCAAATCTCCGAAGAGGAAATAATCAGAGGGGGCCAGGTCTGGAGAATAGGAGGGTTGTTCAATAAGTACGAACTTCAGTTGGGCCAGTTTTGCCGATGCTTGCCGGGACTTGTGTGCAGGAGCATTGCCCTGGTGAAACGGGACAACCTTCTTCTGCAAAGCGGGCCGTTTCACGATGAGTTCTTGCTAACGGCAGTCCAACAGTCTTGCATAATATTCTCCTGTGATCGTTTTACAGCTCTCAAGGTAGTCGACCAGCATTATTCTACGTTGGTCTTAAAAAACTGTAGCCATCACCTTTCCGGTCAATGCCGTTGTCCGCACCCTCTTCGGAGGTCTTTCATCAGGTGCACACCATTGGCAAGATGCTTCTTGGGTCTCGGGAGTGTAGTGATGAACCCGGCTTTCATCGACGGTCATGAATCTGCACCAAAAATCCGACAGATTGTTCGACATCTTGGCCAAATTTCGCTGTAAAGCCAAAACAGGCGCGTCTTTTTGGCCTTGGTTGAGCAAATGCGGCAGCCATTTTGCTCTAAGCGCTTTCATCTTCAAGTTTTCGTGTAGGATAAAATGCACACTGCCTAAACTAATCCCTAATGCCTCCGCTATTTCCTTAATGTTCATTCGCTTATCTGTGCCAAGAATTTTTCGCACTTTCTCTACGTTTTCCTCATCAGTTGCCGTTTTTTGGCCTCCTGGACGTAGTTCATCCTCGGTGCTCCTGCGACCTCTTTTTAACACATTAATCCAGTTGGAAACACTGGCAAAACATGGCGCAGAGTCACTGTACGTCTCGTCTAACTCAATTTTTACTTGGGTCGCATTCCAACCTTTGAAATAAAAATGCTTGATAACCACTCGAAACTCTTTTTTCTCCATTTTTAAAAATCACGCCGATACGTTGCACGGGAAAAGCTATCAAACGAAATCGCAACGGCCAATCACCATAATATATTGAGTGTTAGCAGTCGAAAAGTTGCAGTTCCTATTAGCGGTGAAAGCGTGCCAAAATTCGAATTCTAAAAAGCTCATTCTAAGAACTTATTGAACTACCTGTATATATATATGCGCGCGGTGGTACATATATACTCCCATTATGTTATTAACAATAATGTTTTTTTCTCATGCTTATCACGCAAATGTTAGTGTAACTTATATATATATATATATATATATATGCCCGGTGGTACATATATACCCCCATTATGTTATTATATAATGTTATATAATTATATATAAGAGGGACATTCCACTGTCTAAACCGAATACTAGGTCTTTGTTGCCCTTTGTATATAATTTGAACAAATCTCCTCAACTGCAAAGTTGCCTCATCACTCATGGTACAGAGATGTGCTATCTTGGTGGCCGGTCACTAAGAATAGTTATTGCTATTATTAGTTCAGAAGTTAGTTTAACGTAAATAAATTTTCGTCTCGTCTCCTCTGGCTTTGTTCTGATTTGCAATCAGATATATTATGTGTTCCGACCACGTAATTTTGCTGTCACTTATACCAAGTTTTGAATTCAAGCCTATTAAATTATAAATAAAATAAAAATTGTATATACTGCATATTTATACTGACATTTATCTATATCCGCAAATTATATCACTATGCAAATTATTTAAGTCATATCTTTCTGTGCATAAAAATGGCACAGTTGTATGCAATATATATATATATATATATATATATATATATATATATATACATATATCGCAAACAATTGCATACAACTATGCCATTTTTGAAAAATAGTAAACTTATATTCAATGTGCATGAATAAACAGTGTCGGTGTTTTATTACCTTCAATTTAATTAATATCGTGGTTATGAGTTCCAGCAAAACAACAGCACGGCCCTTTGCAGTTACCTCCAAGGCGCCCTAATATACAAAATATCCAATGCGGAACAGTTTTACAACTGAGCCGAGGCTATACAGTACGATGCTTGGCAGTAGGAAATACATATAATGGTAGTCGTAGTTAGAAGTGTTCGTTGAAGTAATGTCTATGTCCCTGGCCGTCTTCGTTTCTTCTTGCGAACACATTCAGACAGCCGCCGACCGTCAGTATCATAATGCGCATACTGTCGCGTTTTCTCTTTGAGTAATGCGCACACGTTCGATGTTTTCGTATCGGCTCGGTTCGCATTTTGGGCCCGCCGCACTACTAGATTGACTACTGATACATCTCGCTAGAACGGCTTGATTCGTGAGAGTCGTATTGACGCAAATAATCACACCTAGGCGATCGAGGCCTACGTTCTCTTTTTGGACGAGGACTACTCACAAGATCTTCGACTCGCTTGTCTGCTTCCACACTGGTCACTGGGCTTTCAGGCGAGCTCGAAGCTATGGGTCCCCCACTTGCAGGTGAGGGGCTGTTTACAGGTGAGGGGCTGTTTGCAGGTGAGGGGCTGTTTGCAGATGAGGGGCTATTTTCAGGTGAGGGGCTGTTTGCGGATGAAGGGCTGATTGCCGACGAGGGCGAACACGATTGCGGACTGACCTCGGATATCGGCGATAAGACGGTGCTAGAGTATTCGATGCTGATCGAAGTCGACGGGCTGGGAGTGTCGGGCAAAGGACTCGGAGTGTCGACTTCGTTGTCGTTGCCGTAAATTGAGCCCGTTGGGCGATGACTATAAATGGCAATTCTTGCCCCGGAGTGTTCATCGTCATCGTCGGATCTTAAAAGGCCTCCCATGAGCAGTCGAGGCAGTGGTTCTCGGTCGGATATTGGCTTTTGATTCATACCCAACTGCGCTTGTGGAGAGAAGCAAAACTTAGTTGTCGAGCGCGCGAGAGAGAGAGAAAGTACTGTGAGTTTGAGGGTTGCTCAAACGATTGAAGACTTCGTTGTTTATGAGTTGGGGCGACTGGCTCTATCGGGTGGCTATATGGACATTGCCTGCCTGCCAGCTGTTGACAAAGTCCAGTGTTTGAATTGCCCAGGCGAATATTTCTGTTTTTCTGTTATTTCTTTTTAATAAGCACTACCTACATTATTAACAATTATTACGTTTATTGGCCCTAAGTCTAAGAGATAAATTAGACGGGAGGCTGTCTAGATAGTATATTTGCTGCATGAGCCTACTAATAATTTTGTTCGATAAACCGGCATAACCCGTCGGCAAATTTACTTATGACGTTCCCGGTTACAGTTGTGAACACCCTTCGCATATCACCTATGCGTCAGTCGCTGGCTAGCGTCAGCCCTGGACGGGTCGATTTTGCCACTGGTCGATTTTGCGCTGCTTTACCTCGTTGAATCTAAAATTCAAATCATTAAGATTGAGATACTTAGCCGATGAAACTCGCTTGAACTCTTTTTTCGTGGTATTACTCAATTTACTTGACGTAAAGGTGTAACTCAGGCCGGCACAGTTACATCCTATACCAAGGGCTTCCGTAATTCGAAGCATGTTTCGCCGCCCGGCAACCACCGGTTCCCTGCCTACGTTGCGCCCAGTCGAAGGCTGACAAAAATCCTACCACTAATGTTGTCGATCAATGTATTTAGTGAGGCGCTTAGAAGAGCGTGGAGCCAAGCCCCACGATCCTAACAGACACTGCTTTCAGGCAGTGTCATTATGAGCCGATAATTATACCTTTAAACTGCTTCTTGAACAGGGGAGTTACCCTCTTAAGCTGGAAACACGTGTTTTCCAATGTTGTGCCCATTACGGATGAGAGATCCTCCTTTGTTCTCGTAAGCTCGCCTTTGAACTATTCTAGGCCGGACTTGTCTAGGAGTGGACCTGTGAAGGCTTTTCCCTGCCGCGTCGATGCCACTAGTGGGGGGCGATTCAGCGTCAGAAGGTCGGAAAGGCTCAATATTTTTATACCGGTAGGAATGCCTGTCTTGTAGGCTCATGCTCGAGCTCCAGGCTTAGCAGCTGTTCCACCGTCGTTGAGCTCTCGTCTTTATCAGCCCAGCGCCCTGCAAGGTCTAGCAAATACCTAATTCCACCCCAGCGTTCGTCGCAAACCCTAACGGGTGTTTCTAAATCCTCTTCTCTAAGAAATCGGGGTTATTTCAAATTGTGATTTTTCCGGGCGTCGGTTAATGACGAATATGCAATAGGTCTCGCTGATATATCGGTCTTCCTTAGCGCAAATGATTTTGCTCTGAAAAATATATTCTGCAAATCGGGTATAAAACAGATCGTACCAAAAGATGTTATGCAAGTTGGTTATACAATGTGTGATCGACCCGACCGGGGCAATTCGGTTTTGGGAGAGGTCAGGGAACGCCTGATGCAATTCATGTGCTTCAGCCAGAGAACAGAACTAACAGAAGGCGGAGGCAATTTGTACGCTGGGTGTCATCAAGCCAATCACTTCTCTCTGGCAGAGGTGTTTCCTGTCCTAACAGGACTGAAAAAAAAACGCCATAAAGACCAAGGCTGTGAAATTCAGACGAGGGGAGAGGGTTGGATTAGATCGGCTATCAAAGACGTTAGGCGTTGCCGACGGCCAACCCTTAAAGTTTTGTCAACTCTTTCCGGTATTTGGGACTTCGGTTACATTATCCACTGCGCATATTGACGAGACAGTGCGTAGAGTTCTACTCTCTCTTTTTTGGCCAGGCCTCTCCGGCGACTTTGTTCTGACGGCAGTGGCACTATTCTGCCTCAAGGTTCACTCAAGGCTAAACAAGCAAACATTGGTTTGCTTGAAATGTGTTTAGCAAGGTACATTAAGCGTTGCTTGCCAATACGGGTAAGGAACAGCTTCGTATACCTCAAACCAGGTTCTGCTCAAACCAGTTGCTGAGACAATCATCGGCAAATATTACGCGGTTCTTCTCCGTGGAAAAATAGATCTTTGAACATGCATTGAATCTGGCCTCGTAGCGTCGTTTGCAGCTGACGCAACATGTAGAGTTGCGGCATGCAGCCGCCAGGTGGCCTACCTAGCCACACATCCGGCAAACTCTTGGCAGTGAGCATTTATCGGCCAGGTGGCCCACTCTCTGGTAATCCTCAAGCAGGCTCCAAAACGACCATATGTGACCCGTATGCCAAGAAAACATATATATATATATGTATGTGTATATATGTATGTGTATATGTGTTCATGTATGAGTATACTCACATAGACATATATGCATATATATAAACTGTGGTAATATATGTTTGGTTGCAGCACTGTTTCCATCGTCTCCACACAACTAGCCGAATAGCGTGGACACACCTGCTGTGAGATTGTGCGCCGACCGCCAGTGAATACACTGGAACCGTGGGAACGACGGGTGCGTTTTTACTAGATACGTCGTGCTCCGCAAACCCAAACTTCGCGAAGAGACGCCTTCAGCACCAGCAAGGCGAACAGGATGGAGGTGGAGGACGACGTCTTGTCTTCGACGACGAATGGTCACGGCGGTTTCGACGTTCCTGGCCGTGGCGACGAGGCCGGCAACATGGGGCCAGCCATAGCGGGTCCTGACAATGACCCGGCCATCCCAATGGCGCCGCGTAAGACATTTAAGGAGTACGCAAGGCTGCATCAAGTGATGCGCTCGGTCGCGCTCTTCCACAACTACACGGAGCGGCTGTTGAACAGCATCATTAACTTAATGTACGAGTACCACGCTAGTGCCGGCGAGGTGATCTACGCACAGGGCGATCGAGGCCGCCACTTCTACGTGATCGACAGCGGCACGTTCGATGTGATTCGCGACGGTCAGTTGACCAAACAGCTGACCAGTGAAGACTGTTTTGGCCACGCGGGTCTCCTATACGAGTGCAAACGCGAAGCAACGGTTCAGGCAAAGTTACCAGGTAGCAAACAAATATAATTAGTTGTATATAGTAGTAGTCACCATTATTGTTATTAGTTTCACTGGGGCCAATAAAAAAAATCGATCCCGGTGGCGTGGTGCATTCCGCCTGCGCCTCGCGAGCGGAGGAGACACATAGGTGCGCGGGTTTGAGCCCCACCGTTGCCTTTTTGTATTTATGGGGGTTCGTCTATGAAGCAATGTGAAAAACAGTTTCGTGGACGTTAAATCTTGGCTGAGGGTCAGCCTGAGAACTTTACTTTAGTCATTAGAATTATAATTGTTATCATTTTTAGTGTTTTTTTTTTAGTATTACATGTATCGTCTCATGGTATGACTCGTGTTGCCTGCAGTAGCCCTTAGCAAGATAAAAGTTCCCTCAATTTATGTTTTTGTTTGTAATGCACTTGTAGTTGTTAATAACCGTTTATGAAATATAATGATGTGCCCGCCATAGATAAATGGCCCATTACATGGCTCAAAATTAGTATAGTTGTGATATAAACTATAAACGTTGTGTAGTTTACGATATATAACCACGTATATATGTTTGGTGTTAACTAATTTGGTTTGTCGGGGGAGTTTCCTCTTGTATTCTCACGACGTACCTTTCGCAGAAGGGCTGTACCAGATTTACATTCAACTGATTTTTGAAAGTCAATACAAGTATATATTATGAATATGTTTCGGTATCACAATTACTAATCTACTAATTATTTGCATTATTATTTTCTGAGTGACCACTCAACATCATCTTGGCAATATCTCTCTGTAGTGCCAACGACACCCTCTGTTCGAAGGTGCTCCGCTGTGGCCTCAAAGAGCTTCATCCCAAGCTCTTTTGTCAGTTTTGAGAGCATCCTTGGCCCAAACGCCAGATGATTCGAGACCGAACGTCATTACAATGCGGTCAATAATAATAAGCCATTAACTGACAGGAAGCAAGCCGAGAATAATAAACCTGGCTAAAACGTTCATACCGCATAATTATAAAAACTGAACAATATTTATGTATATAAAAAAACATATTTATATATATATATATATATATATATATATTTATATATATATATATATATATATATATATTATATATATATATATATATATATATATATATATAGTAGAAATCACTCGTTTTGCGTCTAATGCTGCGTCGGCGCTGTTGTTGTTGTTGTTGTTGCTTTCTAAGGAAGGTTGTGGTCGCTCGACGGGGAGCTATTTCATCGTTTCGTGACACGGCACGCGCGCGAGCGTGACCGCTGGCTGCAGCAGGTACTCAGCGAAACGTTGCCATTCGACTCGTTGACGACCGTCGACGAAGATGACCTGAAGAGGTTGCGTGGCGAGCTGTGTGCTCGATCGTACGAGGCTGGCCGGATCATGTTTAGGCAGGGCGACGTTGTCGACGGCCTGTACCTTGTCGAGCATGGCATTGTGCAGATGACGAGCACGAAGGAACTCGGTCGACTGGAGACGGCCGTGAGAGGCGACTTCTTCGACACGAATGTTTGGCAAGAGTGGCGCCCCCTGATGACGATGACGACGACGACGACGACGTCTCCAGCAACAGCAACAACAACAAGAAGAACAACAACAGCAGCAGCAGCAACAACCACCCCAGCAACATCGACGGTTACGCATCGTGACAGCACAGCGGTTGCGCTCGTGGATTCGACTTGCTCGTTCATCGCGGCTGACGTTCTTGAAGCAGTTCTAGGGCCCGACTGGGCTATGCGTCTCGCGAAGCCTCGAAACGAGCCCGAACAACGAAAGGGAGCCATGTCCTCGTTGAGACGCATCATGCAGCACTACTTCGGCACTACTCTACCGTCCAGACTACAGCCGACGGGGGTGACGAGAAAGCACTACTACTACTACTAATAAGATAACGCCGGCCGCGTGATCTCATGGTATCGGTTGTCCGTCTATAGGCAGTGCAATTTTTCCTCTTTTACTAGGAGACTGGGACAGGAACGAGGCTTGCTCGATGATTGTGATTCTTCAGACTGAGATAGACTTTCCAATCTCCTGTTCATCACAATTCTGTGTCGCGTGTATATATATAGCACTGTCCGTTTGGAGGTAATCGTCCTCAGTATAAGTGGTCAGACAACAGAGGCGCAGTAAACCTTATTCATATCAACATAGCTGAATCCACATACGTGTTACGGCATTCCTTGATAATTTCTGGACGAAGAGAAGCTTTTAATGTCACCACTGTGTAGACGCGCTTGTATATAAAACATGTTTTGGTAAGTGAGCAGTTGTTTTATTTGTCTTACAAATATTTTAATAGTTACTAACATAATGTTGTTGCTATTTCTGCTGCTTGTGAATAAATATTCAAGCTGATATTTGTTGCAATATGTATATATATATATATATATATATTGTGGCATTTGTTAGTGTCTCCACGTGTGATACAATAGTACTGGCTTTTTTGTCCAGGTCGATCACATAGCACTTATAGATTCGGTGAACTGCGAAGTGCATTTTAATATGTAAATTCTACCTATTTAAATCCGTCTGCGTGCTATTTCTCATTTCGTACTGAAGAAGTCTGCGTCAATGTCAGCAAACAAAGTTAACTCTCATGATGCATTATCGGAACCTTTTTGTGTGGAGCAGAATATAGCGGCGTCTGGGACTTTCGGCAAACAGAAAGATTGCCACGAGGAAGAAGACTAGACGCTTTCGTGTGGAGAAGTGGGGTCATAATGTTAGTTCGTAAGCTTGATAGTTTGATAGTTAGTAGAAGAACGCCTTCATGTTTAGTTGCCCAAGGTTTCTACAAAAATTATCTTTTAGTTACAGGTTTCCGAACTCTGGGACCGCGTATTCAGAATCAGTTGATTTTTCGCCTTATATGAACCCATTTATATTATAGCGCTAGTAAAAAAATAGTTTCTAACTTCTGCCATTCGAGGGGTTGTGTAGATTTGCCCAGCTGGCACTTCTCGACGCACTGCGGACTAATCTTGAAATTATTGTATCTGGTGTAGCCATTATAACGTTAACCTTCAAAATTGATGCCATTTGTTTTGTTAATAACATAGAGAGCAAAACCCGCTACTTGAAGCTACAGCACAACATTCGTCGGCTATATATCTAAAGTTGTTTTTCCGGCAGTCTTTGCGGCAACCTGGCCGCTGACTCTCAGCGATATGGTTTGTCATCTATTCTCAACCTATCGAACCTATCCGCTAGCTACCAGTTTTATCTTCTCGTCTCTTCAGAGATTAATTGGGTGTGTAAGTCCCACATTCATCACTGTTAGCCACCAGTGGCGTAGGTGCATCATAGAAGTACTTTGTCATAGGTTATATTGACTAGTGGCATAAGTGCATCAGAGAGTGCTTTGTCATAGGTTATGTTCACTAGTGGCGAAAATGCATCATAGAAGACACGTTAGTAAATGCAGACTTGAGATTCTTCGATACAATGTCACACAAAAATGGTGTCAAAGAGTTCGGGCATTGTCTTTTGCAAAGCCTCATTGCAACTTTTGAAAACTTGCTTTTACAGTTTTCGCTACTTTGCCTAGAAGATAGATTGACTTGCATGACTACGTGGTATGACATTTGTTGTCACCATAGCCAATATTTTGGGAATACCTTAAAACATTTTTGATAGTCAATTCCGCTATTGCATTGGGTTAGGAAACATTTTTCAGCTGCTTCGAACACTGCTCCAATGGCTACAGTTACTTATAAAAAGTTGCATTCACGCACTTGGAGCACTAACTCTATCACACGCTTAATATGGTTAGTATTTTCTAATAGCCAGAATTTGCATGCAGAAGTTTTGTAAAGTCGGCCCAACGAATCATCATTAATCTTTTCTAGTCCTAGTAGGTTCTCTTGTTTTAATTAATTTCGCTCTTAAACTTTACTCGCCGTAGCTTGTACTTCATGATGTTATCTAATATTCTTCCACTGTTCCTCTAGTAGATTATACCTCGTTACATGCAGCGATCCAGCCCTGGAACGCTTGCGTACGTTAGCACAGAAATAAGAGAGATTGCAGGACAGTCGTAAGCTACCAGGTAGTGTCGCAAGCTAGCATTGCTTGTCTGCTCATGTTGAACGCCAATGTTGGCTACCTCATTTCAATCCATATCGGCTCAACTCTTATTGACCAAAATCGGCAGTGATTCACTAGTGATCGCCCCACGTACACCTAGTTACAAGATGTTATACAGGACTCTATATATATACATATATATATATATATATATATATATATATATATATATATATATATATATATATATATATTTGCTTCAAGCTGTGAACTACAACAATCTATACCCAGATGTTTGAATTTGTTTATTGACATTTCTTGTAAGACAATTGCACACGTTAATTTCGAGCTCCATTAAGCACATAGCTTATTCAAAGCCCGTCTTATGAGGTAACAATGGATAATATGTTTGCCATTTTCACCTATTTACAATATGTTGCAACATGCTTGTACATTTTGTATTACTTTTAACCAGATACCAATTTTTCAAGATAATGCTCTTTGAAGTCACATTTGAATTTGAGCAAAAAATTTGTCTGTCTGACGGAGGCCGGCATTTTGTTCCAGTATGAGGCCCCATTGTTTTTGATTGATAGCTCTGACAGGTTGGAGTTGGCGTGTGCCAGAGTAAGCAAGTTAGATGTGTTACCCCTTGTAGTTATGGGTGTTGTTGATGTTGCCAAACCATATAAGTTTGGATGCACTCCAAGGACTATACGCTTAATTTCAACTACGAAAGGGTATTTTATACATTTTGGAAACGGCAGAATGCTTATATTTTTGTAGTGCGGTTGCACTGAGCCTCTACAGCCTAAAATTATACAGCGTGAGTCAGGTGACTATGCACGTAGACAAAATACATTGCCATTAGGCAGTTTTAGGAAAGAATTCGTCGAGCTATGTATAAAGCTGCATTACTACCAGATATTTTCTTACGTATACGTGCGACATGCGCTTCAAATGTCAGCTTCTCGTCTAAAGTAACGCCTAGAAAATTCGTTTCCTGTAAAAGCGAAAGGGCTATGCCGTCGCACTGGAATCGGATGGGGTTGATCGTAACGGAACACCGCGAAGAAAGGAATTGCATTATACCTGTTTTCCTCCAACACATATAGAGACCGTTACTGCTGAGCCATGATGGTAATCTCTGAAGGTCCTCGCGGACCATAACCTCCACCTCTGTTGGGGAATTCCCGACGAAGAGGGCGGTGGTGCCGTTCCCTAACAATGTCAACTTTGCATGTATTGTTACCCTAAATATGTCGTTAATAAAGATGTTAAAGTGAAGCGGACCACTTATACTACCATGAGCTACTCCAACCGATATATTACATATTTCCGAGAGTGCATTGCCCACCTGAACGACTTGCCTCCTATTCGACATAAACGACGGCAGCCAAGTCAAGTAAAAAATAAACCGCTTCATATCGAGTTACATTTCTTAACTAGAATATTTACATCAACTGTATCAAAATTAGAATATTTACATCAACTGTTTTTAAAAAACAGATAAGTATTGGACAGAGTGGTGCGTGTTGTTTGCTGTAAATTACCTGGAGTGCCTGTGCCCAAGACATCTGTACTCGTAAGTAGTACGCCAGTATCACTCTCAGGAGGAAATTATATAAAAAAACAACCTCCTTAAAAATGTTTTATCCGAAACAAGAACGCTAAGAAATTTGAATCCGGTTTCACTGTGCACGCTGTGAAATACGGTTTCATATTATAGAGCTGCTTGAGAAGGTTTTCGTAGAAAATGTATATGACCTGTGCGCATACGTTGTGAATCGCATGTTATTTATGCTATTCTAATATCTTAGCAATGCGAACGTTTAGAAATAACCTGCTTTAAGGCTTAATAGGTTATTGACCCTATGCCCTTACACCACAGTAGGTAGGCCAATTAAATCTATAAGAGCATTCAATGTTTGTGTTGACTACCACTGCTTTGCCGCATCGTTCAGTTGAACGGATACATACTGCCGTACAATCGAATAAGGAACAGGCATGTGTTATCTAGCGACGTCTAGCCAATTATAACTTTTAAGCTCCGCAGAATAGTATCCAACAGTAAGATAAATAATCACATATGAGATGCGAACCATCTAGCGAGCAGAGAGGACAGCACAGCCACACCTAGAGATGTCAAAAATAGAACTTGTTAGTGCACATTAAACAAAAACAGAATGAGGCACGACAAACAGATGCATCCACAAACGCGGTCTCATGTGTGAAATGAAAGTGGCGTTCAATAACACCCCAAGATGAGATGTGCAGAATCTCTGCTCAACAACCAATGCTCAATATTCTACAATATACACATATATATATTTATATATATATATATATATATATATACATATATATTATATATATATATATATATATATATATATATATATACATATATATTATATATATATATATATATATATATATATATATATTTATATATGTATGTGTTCTCCGGTTCTGTTCTGGCTTAGTAGGAAAATGTTTGTTGTGTATATGCGAATGAACGCGTTTCGTCAATGTGTTCGTATCTTAAAGTTTAGTTCGTCTTTTTTCTGGCAATGGCACATCTATAAAGTTAGTTGGCCTTGTTCAGCTGGTCCACCTAACGCAAACAAAGAACTTTTCGAGAACTATTTCACCGCAACGCAACAGGTGGTGGTTGTTAAGTCGTCTAGCAAGTTTCGTTCCGTCGTTTAAGAACGGCGGCTTGGCGACAACAGCAGCAGCACAGAACAGCAGAGTTGGACTTGGCGATCCTGGCGATTTCGGGCCAAGTTGGATGCGAGCCTTCGCTTTAACTGGTTGACTCACTGACAGACTAGCTGGCTGGCTCTACGTGCAGTAAAGGTGACACGTGACATAACGACGTGTCACGTCCTTAGCAAGACGTGTCGACTAGGTTGCGATCTAGGTAGGTTGCCAGGCAGAAGATAGGTAAATTGTAGTTGTAGTTGTTGTTGTTGTTGTCATTGCAGAGTTCGTCGCTGTTTGCCCGCGCGTTTACGACGCGCCTGTAAACCAAAAACCGACCCGGCCCCGTAACCAACTACTTCATAAATGCCCGCCACTGCCTTCGGCGCCGACGACAAAACCACTTGTTGTAATATACACGATACAATGTATACTGTTTCTGCTTAATGTTCATGTAGTGTTGTGAATGTATTGTTCGTTCGTCAGTCCGCCTGTACGTCCGTCTGTCTCTATGTCCCATGTTCCCATTCATCGATACATTACTTGAGTGTAAGGTAAAGTCTTCATAAGCAAAACCAACAAAGACAACGAATACGACGACAACGACAACAACAACAGCATTACTACTATTTAACATAAAAGCAACACCGCAAACACGGTGTCACGGGGAGAGTGAGATAATCATAGTAATCATTCTAATGTTGTGTGTGATGTCGGCTTAAGCGCTGTTGCTGCTGCTGCGGCTGGTTCTGCTGTGATTGTTGTTGTTGTTATTGTTGTTGCTGTTGTTGTTGTTGTAGTTGATGTTGATGTTGTGATTGTTGTTGCTGCCGCTGCCGCCAATACTTGGACTGGATCGGCGAC
This sequence comes from Dermanyssus gallinae, assembly GCA_003439945.1. Lineage (NCBI taxonomy): Eukaryota > Metazoa > Arthropoda > Arachnida > Mesostigmata > Dermanyssidae > Dermanyssus > Dermanyssus gallinae. The sequence goes on from QVRM01006291.1 coordinate 381,909, forward strand.
CCTTTCTCTGGGCCCTCTGATTGACTTCAACTCCAGCCCGCTCAAAGTTTGCAAGTTTCGACTCCCCTTGCCGGTATGTTGCCGTTGTTGTTGTTGTTGTTGTTGTTGTTGCTGTATTTTGTGTAAAAGACATTTTCGACAGCGAAGTTGAGTGGGGGGGCCCATTCATTTATTTCATCATTCGTTCATTGTTTGGTCTACCATCTTTGCTCGCTGTTTGTCTGTATGGACGGGCATTTTCGGCGGCGGCCGGCGAATACTTAAGTAAGACGTGATGACGACGATCAATGTCATCTTGGTTCGGCGGGATTGTTAATTGTTGTTATCATTCATTGGCTGTTGCTACCTTTGTTATCGTTGTTTTTGCTGCTGTTGTTGTTGTGGTGGTGGTGGTTTTTCTCGACGCCCCGCTGTAATTCGTGACATTCATCCACAACAACGTCTATACGAGCCCGCTAGACTACTCATCGTTAGGTTAGAAGTTAGAAGTCTAAGTGAGTTAGTCATTAACTGTTCCTGCCTTGAAAACTTTTGAAGGTTTTTGAAACTTTTAAAGGCCTCTCTTGCTCTGAGCTCTCTCGTCTGCCCATCTGCTCAACTGGTCTGGTCCGGTCGTCAGCTAAACTATTGGGTGTGCTGGTTGTTGTGCGTTTATCAATCTTGCTCGTTCAATGCAAGCTAAAGTTTTTGTTTACATACAATGTTTTGGTGTGTGTGTGTGTGTGTATTGTTGAAGAACCCTAGACGTTTATTGTTTTGACACTTTGCGAAATTGCTGGCGTAACTTTTGGCACTATGTCTTTTCTGCTTTCTCTAGCTTTTTCTACACTTCGGGCAATGGGTTAAATTGTTGCTTGTCTTACCACCACTTGCATTGGTGCCACAGAACGTCTGTATTGCTTTGAAATCTGTCGACAAATTACGAGATATGACTAGATCTCCGTTACGCGTACAACAGATACCAATCATCCTATGATCATGTAGCGAAGTGGCTTTTGAATTTGCAATGAGCCAGATAACAGTGATGAAATATATTTGTGAAAAGAAAAAAGGTTATTGGAAGTTTGATTGACGATTTTCGAAATATCCATCAATGTTGAAAGAGGAGTTAGAAAGTAAATTAATCAAACCAGCGTAAATTGACTTGTTGGATAGAAATAATGATATAGGCTCAATTATCAGTAGTCCTCAAAGTATTCTCACAAACACATGGCGCGGTCCTGTATAATTGTCTTCTGTATAGTCGTGACAAACAAATCGGTATTTAGTGGAAAAATTCTACGCCATTTGTAAATATGCGTTTTTTAATTATTAGTAGTGTCATCATACGCTTACTATTTTATGCTTTAAGCGTTGGTATTTGGATGTATAATTAATCTCCGTTTCATGAATCTGACCCGACATATGCTGAACTGGTCAAAGAAAACATTTATATTTATTGCTATTTTATTTTCTCCACCGGCGGTGTTACGCATGAAAACTGCTACTGTATCTCTTGTACTTACTATGCCTCTTTTTAGTAGGACTCTGATCACGCTGATTAACTTGACTAAACAGAACACAGTATATTGTTTAAACGGAACTATATTACGTTAATTACGAACTATACACGTTAATTGATATCTAGTAGGCGCGCACTCGTGGACCACAATATAATTTCTGATAGACCAAAATTATATATATATATTAAATGTGTGTATTTTCTTCCGTCATTGCATGTGGATACGTATACACAGTCATATATATACCTGAAAAGTTTTTGGAAGCGATATAAGGAATTGTAGAGCTCGTTAAAGCAATAATTTTTCAATGGAACATGGTCTCTGAAAAGCCATGTTTCGGAGTGAGAATGAATTTCCTACAATGTGGCATTGAGAGACAATCAGTCCTCCTATTAAGAAACTAAGCCCACTGTCGTGTTCTTCCGCTTCCTCTGAAGAACATATGACGCCTGTCAAAAGATGAGATAACACCGGCCAAAAGATGCGACATTGCCGTTTAGAAGAGAATTCACAAAAAATATTTTTTTTTATTTACACCAAAAACCATATTTGCCATTTCACATTCAATCACCTTCAAATGCGCATTTCATGACGATCAGTTTGGTATGAAGTCAATGGCAATGCGAGTTGTGGTTGTGGAGTAATTAAGATTTTCGGCGGGCATGTCGAGATTGAGTGCATGCATAAATGACTGTGTAGCACGTTGTAGCTGTGGCGCGACAGGTCGGCAATAGTGAACGTTGTCAGGAAGCAGAATTTTCTCACAAATACGACGATGTGCTTAGTTTCTGTATATGAGGACTGGTTATCTCGCAATGACATATTTTATGCTCCTATGTCTTAAACTGTAGTAATTTCACTCTCACTTCGAAACAAGACTTCTCAGCGACCATGCTTCATTAAAAACAACTATCTATTTTAACGAGCTCTACAATTCCTGTAGCTTATATAGCCTACATTATATAGCTTATATAGCCCATGTTATATAGCTTATATAGCCTATATTATATAGCTTCCGAAACTTTTTTGGTCACCCTGAATATATATATATATATATATATATATATTAAGCTACTATTATTATATATTAAGCCACTATTAACCCGAATCTGCCGCATCTTAGAAACTATCGCATCGAGATGTGCATATGTCTCACCAGGATCGAATGTCGCGAATGTATTGAATTTCCAACCCTCTATCAAAGTCGCCGATTATCTACCCCAATCCATCTCAACCATATACACGTGCATACGATATATACACGTGCTTGTGTATATAGTAGGTAATCGTAGTAAATATTAGGATGTTTAGCTAAGGAAGTAAGCTTTCTTCTTTTTTTGCATGATTTTCATTGTTGTCGCAATTGTGTGCTGGTGTGCTGTGAATGCTTCTAGGCTGTACCGAACTCGAACAACGGCTCGACGCAGTGATACGCAATTCTCTCATCATCATTAGCACTGCATAGCCTCGCCTCATTATGGTGGAGACAAAACGAAGTCGACAGAGCGCCGCTGCTTCTGCTAGCGGCAAGGAGAACCTGACGTCGTCCTCACAGCAACGACAAGCCGCGGCGACAGCCACAGACGCAACAACAACAGCAGCAGCAACGACAACAACAACTGCAGCAGCAGCAACCGCAGGTGGTGGACGAGGCACAAAACGTCAAGCTGAAAGGGCTTCGAATAAAGCAAACGGTCATCATGCCAGCACTGCTACAAACAGTAGCTCTAACAAGAGTGGCGGTAACAACAATAGCAGTAGCAGCAGCAGCAGCAGCGCCAACAACAAGACCAGCAATAGCAGAAACAGCAGCAGCAACAACAAGAGCAACAACAACAAAAATACCAGCAGCAACAATAAGAGTAATAAAAACAACAGCAGCGATAACAACAACAACAATAACAAGAATAGCGCCAACTCGTCAACAACTGGTCAACCGCCCGCCAAAGGTTTGTCCCTTTTTTATTCTCCTTATTTTCTACTGCTTTTCTTTCTTGTTGCGTTCGGTTACATTAGCAGATAGATCCGGTGATCAGCGGCGGCATCTTTTTACATGCAGCACCTCTCAGAGTATGCTGGCAAGGAAACACCAGCCCTCACCTTCGTGGCGCAATAGCGTAATTTCTGTTCTCGCAATCTTGCAAATGTTTACAAATGTGGTCTACATCTCTAGATGCCAGAACTAAGCAGAACTTGAGAGCAACAATGTCTTGTTCCATTATTACTCTACTCAGTCTCTCCCTACACTCTCGAGGCAGTGTTCGAGTTGCGATGTCCGATATTAACCTGGTGATTCGTCTCGGCTGCTTATCTTGTTAACGTTACACCTTACGTCTTCTTCTTTATTTTGCTTTGTTTGTTTACGCTGCTTCTACTGGCGATTGCTTCGTGCGTCGTTCGACGTGCGTTCGCCGCCGTACAGTAAGGCGCAGGGAGAGGTCCAAATCGGCAACGAGGCCGTCTGCAGAACAGCCCATCGTGGAAGCCCCGGCGGAAGCGGCACCACCGGCAGCAGCTGCAGCAGCAACTGCAGATGAAGCCGATCCGAAACCGGACGCTAAAGCTGACAGCAAAGCAAACGTCAGTAAGAATGACAGCAAAGCGGACGTCAGTAAGAATGACGGCAAATCGGACGTCAGTAAGAATGGCAGCAAATCGGACGTCAGTAAGAATGGCAGCAAATCGGACGGCAGCAAGAACGACAGCGAAACGAACGCGGACGGCAAAAATGACAGCAAATTGGACGGCAAACCTTCAAGCAAGCCGGACCCAGCCAGAGCCGGAAGCCGCAACGGAAAGGGGAAACAGCGGACACTGAATGAGCTTGACCAAGAGGTAGGGGGTACGCACCTCTGGTTCGGCGATGCTTTATCCGTAGAAACTGCTCCCAGAACGAAGTCTTGATACAATTGTAACGTCACAAGTAATAATTATCAGCGGATAAGTGTACAGATAGCATTGCAATCAACGAGCCTATATCTATCTAGATCTATCGCTACATGTGCATATCTACACATGAGTAGGGTACATTACTATGCTTTCTAAAGACGCATGTGCCGACATGTTGCCGCCTCGTGGTCCGAAGCCGCAACGGAATGGGCAAACAGCGGACACTGAATGAGCTTGACCAGGACGCTGGTTCGGCGTTTATCCACAGATGCTCCCAGAACGAAGAGTTGATACAATTGTAACGCCAGTGACAATCATCAGCGATTCAGTACACAGATAGCATAGCAATCAGTCATTTATATGCATCAATAGATGCGCGCATCTACATTCGATTTTGTTCTCTATTGAATGGATGTGGCACATCGCGTGCAGTATCGGATGTTTTGCACCAGAAGTCAAGGATACCTTTCGCTAATTGGTGGGCCGATGCTTGAGTTTGCGCCTAGGATACAGAACGCATAAAAATTATTACAACATTACTATCATTAAAAAGAGAGCAATATATTTAGCCTAGCCTTTCCCATAGGCAAATAATAAACTCACACTGCAGCAGAGGGTATATACATCATTCAAGTTTCGTTGTCACCTCAGCCAATCGAAATGTCATTGACGAGATCCTACACTAGTAGAATATGACCCTTTGTGTTGTTTCTTGTTTGACCATTACTCGGCGGCTGTTTTTAGGTGGATCGAATTCTCGGCTGTACCGAACACGAGGGCGAACTTGTGTTTCTCATCAAATGGAAGCACTCCGATGACGCTCCACAGGTGGTCCCTGCAAAAGTGGCTAACATCAAGTACCCACAGGTATGTAGACACACGGAGTATGTGGCCCTTGCTAAAACGCAAGGGATTTCGTGTATTTTATGATAGTGAGTGTGGACCGCTTGCGGTTCACTAGGGCCGAAGAGAGTATTTTTCTAAAATGTTCTAAACTTTTTAACTGCAGCGAATTGATCTGAACGCATCGGTGCGGTGACTATACCGGTCACCATAGTGTATATATATATATATATATATATATAGCGTAGCCTTATTGGAGCTCTGCACACTTAGTCCAGCGGTATTTCCACCGTTTAAACACTTCGGAAAGGTTTGCGAAGAGGAGAAACTTACGAAGGGCGCTCGATCAGGGAAAGAGGGTGGAGGAATGAGGGAGCAATTCCAAACCGTATTCGTACATATTTACCGCTGCGTCTATGGAGGTGTCAGCCGGAGTGTTGTCATAGTGAAAGATGATTCTTGCCCGCAAGTCTCGACCGTTCTGTTTGCAGCCGTCGATGGGAATACTTCCTTGGGAATTCCAAAAACCGTGGTCATTGCCTTTCCAGCCGACAAACAGCTTTCGACTTCCTTAGTACACATCCATCACGCGCTGTTCACTGCACGGCCATGAATCGACGCCAGATGTCTAGCGGGTTGCGCTTAAATATCGACAAACTTTGCTACGAAATGTTCATTCCATTGCCTTCCTTCGGCGTTCTTCAATGACGGAACGATAGATGTTAATGCATGAGATGGGGGCGCAAATAATGCAAAGCTAATCGGTGTTGCCAACTCTGGTGCATACTCTTTGCAGACTTCGTCCATTTCGATGTTTCTCTCTGTTTGCAACAAGGGCTAGAATGCTTAATACAAATTTTCTGCCCCGCCTCTAATTTAGCATCGTTTTGCCTAAAGCTACATGTGATAGTGTAGAGGATTGTGGCATCATCTCGTGGTGATTCTGATTACTTATTGAAAGACCTATATATATATATGTATATATATATATATATAACTCCTTTTCGGAATCTTTGTGAACATTGCAGAAGGTCATCGAGTTCTACGAGCAGCGTATCATTTTTGATGATCCTATCTAAGTCTGTTCAATTGCTGCGCAACACCAACTAGAAGAAGACGAGAACAGGAGGCTAAACCAACAACAGCCATAAAGATATCACCTTTCAGACTAACAGTAACCTTCGTTAAAGTTGTACGAATTAGTCTAATAATGCGTCAGATCAACATATCGACACGGTATTTTATACCGCTACCTTATTAGCCGATTGCAGAAACGAATGGAGGACAATTGGAAACAGGCTCTGAATCAACATTGGTTGAGGAGCCAACTGCCGTTATTGGCTTCGATCGCGGAGCTGCCCCGTTGTGTGTGTGTGTGTGTGCGAAGACACTCATAATTGTTACTACCTACACCAGGCGAACGAAAGCTTTGTGCGATGTCTCTGTAGAAAAAACATTTCTTTTCTCAGTGAGGCCATGATCATTAGGCAGAAAATTGTACTATAGGATTCGATACTTTGTGACAAAGACAAGCATTGCAAACATCGGCCACTCCACGACATACTATCAACTCACTAAACACATGATATAAACTCATCGAACGCATCATATGAACGATCCGTCTCACTATTATCGAGCCATCATGCTTAGGCACTATTATAAAGAGTATGGTTAATAGTAACGGAGTCGTTTTGGAATTATTCTAGGCGAGTAGAACGTGTTCCTGTGTATACGTCTAGCTGTTGAACATCACTGTGTACTAATATATATATATATATATATATATATATATATATATATATATATATATATATATATATTTAAGGTACTAAACACCGTGTAGTAAAAAATCGTGATCTGAGAATTATTTTTAGTATTCATGTATACTGTCTACTCAAATGATGTAAATAAAGGATTTGCCTATATTAAATTGTGTAATAATGTCGACGCATTCTGTCTTTTTTTTGCTATCGTTTACGGGGTGGACACATGCAGCATTAATCGAAGGTGTATCATCAGTGCAGAACCTTCTCCGTGTCACTAACATGTATTCTTGTATCTATCACCTGTGCCCTAGTATATATATATATATATATATATATATATATATATATATATATATATATTATATACATAGCGGCATTATTACGTATGTCAAGGTCGAGGCGGGAGACGATCCGCTGTCCCCGAGAGGGAAGGTTTAGTCCTAATCCTGGTGCAATGCAAATCGACTCTTCGTTAAGGACTGTGCCCGGCACCTTTACGGAAACGGCTTATAGGTAAACTTTGCTGACAACATCGCTGACAAGGCGGCGTTACGGTCCGTCTTGCGAAGGGGCACTCCAGTGATGCTGGGATAGTACGTTGTCAGGGGTACCTACGCACGGGGACTTAACGCCCCCTCATGTGGGCCGAGTGATTCCTAAACTGGCTGACGTTCGCTGCATTGAGAAGAATCGCTTTGTTTTCTGCGTTCAATATTGAGGCGGCCTTAGCAGGTCAATAAATCAGATCTTCCCGAGATTTCTTTTAGACGCTGGTAATGAAAAGCTTGTTGCCGCGCGCCCGGTGACAGCGATATATTTAGGTGGATCTTAGAAGTGCACAGGATCAACTCGTTGAGAGATCGCAAAACGTCACTTTGATTGTTTATGTACATATGAATACATATGAGGCACTATTCATTTAGGCGAGCACTGCCGAGTGTGCAAACGTATTGTAAATGATTAATAAATCATCACAATATTTTCTATATAGATATATATATATATATATCCTAGGATTCGCCTATCCTAGGCGATAACTTGATCACCGGGGATTTTAATTAGATCAACCTTATAACTCGCTCAAGGTTACAGTCGAAGCGAGGCAGCAACATCAACAACGTTACGAAAGCAATCATTTACCCTAAGAAGGCTATGCTGTGCGTCGGGTGGGATTGAAAACCCGTGGGGTAGTTCGAGATTCTGTAAAATAAAAATACGATCAACAGTGGAAAGTATTGTCAATGGCTTAATAAGCAACATGAACAATGAGATTCACGACAATAAATATGAGGCAGAAGAAGCAGCAGCGCTGCTAGCAGGCACTACTCATTGCCTAAAATTTAAAAGTAGAGAATTTACTACCAGAGAATGAGAAGATTCTCCATGAAATTGATTTATTAACGCCCTGTGACTCACCAAATGGTCATTTCATAACAGAAGATAGTTCAATTAATTTAGCAATAATGAGGCGAAGGAGGACCTACGATCCAATGCCTTTTTAGGCTTCCACCACACTCCACCCTGTTCGGCAAACTATTATTACTCACAGCAGTTCCGGCGCTTAAGTATTAAGCTTATGAGTGGGAGGAGTTTTTAGTGGGCGGGGCCCGGTGGGCCATTATCAACCACTCGGGATCAAGTCCCACACTCGGTGAGGGCCTGCGTAACGGGATTTGTACAAGTACTATGCAGCTATTTTAATTATATTATTTTATTGTTCATGTTACACGTCATATGATGTATGTATGGCTTATAGTTTGTACACACGTATAACTACATACAGAGGATAGCTGACGTTCACATAATATGATGACATAAGACGGACGTTGTAGGTTTCGATGGTGCGCGATATTTGCGTTTCACGTCCGCAGTAGTTGAAACATGTTGTAAGTGTAGGTTTCGAAAATGGTTAAAATGAGTAGGAATCTGCCGTATAATAAATACACTTGATAACTTGAAATAAATTTAAGAGCCTTATATATATATATATATATATATATATATATATATATATATATATTTGCACATACATATGGGCTAGTCCACACTACATAAGGCAGATCAAACAGGAACCTGGCGATTATCCCTATATATAAGATAGGCGAGCCTGTTTTTGGGGATTCTGGGGATCGGTGGCACACTGCAACAACTAAACATGAGCTACTACGAGTGCAGCGAGATCCGCTATTAGCTTTCTGACGGAGCATAGTGAATATAGATAGTATCAGTTCTAATACGCTGGTGGACGCAAAGGCGTTTAAACGTACATTTTTTTCTAAAGCTACGTTGTAACCATTGTCAGAGTTGATGATATGGTAAACTCTCGCATGTAACCCTCATTCCGTCAATCATGAATTTCTACAGCACTTGAGAGCACTTCAAGCGCTAGCCTCTTCTTCCGCACTCTACATGCTGTGAACGGCGATGCGCTTTTGCACACCAGTTTTCTTTTGTTGTCGTTTTGCATGTCTACTATATCTTATATAATAACTACTGAGGTACGTTGCGCGTAGCCAAGAGCCATTAAATAAATGGATGGTGGCACGAAGGGTGCACTCACGCCAGCATTTCGCTAATAATACAAACACGTTTGGCTGGGTTCTGGTCGGCAGTGGCCCTATGCGGGTGCGTTCGAGCTTCGTAGAGACACTCGAGGCGATCTTGCAGAAGTTCCACCTCGTAGACAGCTTGAACTCGCCTCGATCTGAGCTCGGGATAGTGCAACGGCACCAGGTCGGCACTTTCCAGCAGGTACAACGAAATTTCGGCGACTTGACTGAACGTAATGTAGGCCGTCTCGAGATCTCCCCTGCGTTTGGCCGTTGCTGCCGCTGCACTGAGGTCACAGATGCTGTTGTACATTTCGTCACTGCTACGAGCCGAAAAGCTGCCAGTCGAGCGATAAGCCTGTGCCATCAGCTGCTCCATTGTCTCAAACTGAAGTAGTTTTGATTTTCTGCCAACCTTTGCTCTCGGAGTCGACATCATCTTGCTGCTGCTGTTGAGACTGTCCAGACAGACGGGCTTCATATTCGCTGGAATGTAAATCACCTCAATGGGCATGGGATCAGACAATGTTCTTCTGACTACGCGATGACTCTCCGCGCAAATAATACCCGACTCAACTACCGAAAACGTAGGTATACCGCTTAACGCCCGGAAAGAGAGGCGTTTGAGTCACGGGTGAGTAGCCAAAGGCGTTCAACCAAAATGGCAAGCAGATCGATCTTGTAGTTAGCGGTAGGACGGCTAGATGTGTCACGTCAAGAGATGTAGCGTATGCAGGAAAACTAGAGCGCGTGAAGCGAAGAAGCGTGCACGGCTTGCACGCATTTATGTGTGTTGAAGTATCGTGCTAGTGTGATACGTATCGCCAACGTACCCAGAATACATTGCACGAGAAGTGGACGTTTCTCGTTTAACGCAGTCCGGGCACTTGTACCGCTCAAACTTTCCATAACAAGTAGCAGCGATGCACATGTGTACATATCGAAATAGTTCTCCCTTTTAAGAAATGATCAAAAGCTTGACTGGATTCTATTAGTAACGCCTTCAACAACATATTCTCAATAAATAGTCAAATACAGCTTTCCTGCTATATATATATATATATATATATACCCTAAATCCATTAAAATTGCGCTATTAAATAAACTGTACACATTGCAATATATCCTGTATTTTCTCGCTCATGTAAGCTAGACGCATTTTGAAATAGTTAAAATTTCCACATTTAACGCAAAACCAATCGTGTAAAGGACATCACTATTCCTACGGGATCTCAGGGAACCCTTCGGCGGAGGGAAGGGACCCTTTGACTGACGCCGCGTTTCCCCGCTGAAGCTCGATCGATACTCGCTGCACTAGGAACTCTCCAGAACGAGGATCCCTTGTGACTGCGTTTAGTCTTTTTTCAAGCTCCTTGAATAATGTTGGCGTTTCTTCACCCATGGGTCCGTAAGTTTCTATGGCAATTGGCTGGACGATAAACTGCGGATTGAGTTCTCTGTATTTCGCTAACTTGCGGTCCTCCGCAATACAGGCAGAGGCACCAGCTTTCTGGCTTGTTCGAGCGACGTAGCTCCTGGCCAATGGTACACGACACGGTGACGCCCCATACATGTAGGCGACCTCCTTCCCAGGGGGTTAGTGTTTTACCTTTTGAAATATATACGCTCTTTTGACAGCCACGGTGTACATCTACAGATTTACTGCGCCTACGAGAACATTTGGGTAGGTCTTCTTAGTGACAGCGACTCTCTTATTAAAGAATTGGAAGAAAAAAAACTGGAAACGATGACACGCGTACTTCGTTTTGAATATTAAGAGAACATATTCCGGATTGTGGGGAAACCCCGCAGCTTTCCTGAACGACCTCTCTTAACAATCAGAAGATTGTAGGCCCTTTTAAGGTGTCATTACCCCATTTTTTTCGCCGACTGGCATAACCCCTCTGAGACATTATCGAGGCCGCTCACAATTTTGTCTGGCGTTTCTTTGATAAACAACAGTATCCGACGGCCCAAAGCAACTTAGACACCACAGTGATTGGCTCTAAATTTAACTACATGTGCAGATATGTTGGTTGCTGCGGTAGCACGCGGTGCATTTGTGTACTACTTTCTCTCAACGCTAATGGCATAAACGCCGATACACAAATGAGGCGCTCGTATTACGTTATCTGACATATAGTTATTCTACCCGACGGTACTGACCGGTGTCCCTAGGCCCATAGATATCTAAAAGCTCAGTACCACCCTATCGCGACACCGAAAGTACTGTATAGTAACAATCAAGCATCGCAGTCTCGGGAAGAGGTTTCTGAAGAAAAGCGGCTGACAAAGAGAGGTTGCATGAGACTCCTGCAAGCAAAACCGGCTGTGTTGCTTACGAAGAAACTGCTCAGCGATGTCGGCGTAGCCAAACTAGTCGGCATTGCCCAGGTTGCCAGGCTGTTAATATCCATATAATCCATCACAATGGGCGCCTAGCGAAACCAAGCGTTAGAGCTGTTCCCAAGCCATAAAGAAGCTGATGTCTGTAAGTGTTTCTGCTTGGCGATGCGGCTCTCAGCCGACAATAAGCATGCATATGCGTTCAAGAACGCACACAGCTTTTGATTCAATTGCGTGTGCTGGATGCTTAAATTAACCGTAATAATAATAATAATAATTCTGTGTAAAACACGTATAACATATATAAGAAGATACATAAAGAAAAAAATTGTCACGTTTGCTAGTTTGTCGAGCGAGACCAGATGCACTACACCACATGTAATTTCGTTATATTCAGCCCATTACAGGCTTCGTCTATCATTGTTTGAAGATTCTGGCTTAAATAACACACGTAGACAAATACACAGTAGGCGACTGTTTTGCAAGGAACGAGCGACACTCCGTGCGAAGCAGTCGCAATTTGAAAGCGAACCTCTGCGCCCGCCAGACGCAGCGACTTTGTTACAGCAATACGCCCGCCTCACTTTAACTTAACGGTTCCGGTCTTCCAAAGTTTTACGTCGAGACCGAGTGAGCCTAGATACACCTGCTAGGTAGCTAGCAACGACTTGATGAAGTTGGAAGCGGCTGTTCCTGAAAATGAGGAAATCATTCGGATAAAGATCAGATCTGTCGCCGGAGGCCGGCTCCGGTTCCTAAGGAGACTAACGAGACAATCGCTTGCCGTCATAGTGAAGACCAATAAGCTGACGGTATCCTTTCTGCGCTACACCAGTTGTCTGCAACAACGGTTCAAGTTTAGCGTCGTCGACTGCAAAACTCCCTTGTTGAGGAATGTTTTTTTAGATACCACTAGAAAGGCTAGTGGTACTCCTTTGTGCTTGAGCTTTCCGATAGCAATGCGCAGGTACAGTGGTATCGAAGGAAGCCGAAAAGTCAACGAGCACTGTACACAAGAACTGTCGTGGGTACCGCACGTGAAAGTTGAGCGAAATACTCTGGACCAGCGCTGTTCGTCCGCAGTATGACGCAGACAGACTCATGATACTAGACAAGCAAACCATTCAGATTGATTCAGGCAGCTTTAAAAATCAGCGTTTTCTGGCGATACTCCGCCAGGCGGGTGGATCCAGATAGTCTCCTTGCCTTTAGGTATTATGACTAGGAGTGCGTCCCTCCACGTGGTAATAATTGAGTTCTCATTGGGAGACAAGGTACTAGTGGTGTAAGTAATGTTGTCCGGGTCGTATTTGGCGTCAGTTGGGTGATTACATTTATACTTTCTTCAAACGCAAAGCCTTTTCATAGTCGGCAAAAGTCTGGTGTTGGCAAGACCCTGCGACAAAGTGGAGACTATCGCGGGACAAACCGACGCCGCGCCGGGCATGTCCAATCTACTTAACCCCACAAAAAGCAAGGCCTGAGAGCTTGCTTCAGGCAAAAGGCGATCACCGACTTGATTGACTTTTCAAGATCAACTAGATTGATAGTTTTTACAATTTTCGTGAGTGATTTACATTTTTATAGAGATTCATAGCTTCTCAAAGCCATTATTATGATTACTGCCTTAATCGAATAATATTAGAGTAATGTACTTAAATTGTATTGTTTGGCATTTGTTGAATCAACTTGTTGAAAAATTGAAGATATTCTGCTGAGTCAGGGCAATTGCTCCCCCTCACAAGCAAATGAGTTTTCCGCAGTTGGATCCAAGCGAAGGTAGGCGGCTATATATATATATATATATATATATACACATGCACAGCGGCCGTAATCCAATTGCATCACAGCTCAGTGGAGCGAGTCACGATGAATAGCAAAACATGCGGAAACCATGAATAGGAGTAACTATTTTGAACTAGGTAGAAGAATGACTTGCTATATTTGGCTGTAGGTACTCCACCCCCTTCCCTTTGTCTACGTAGGCCAAGTCTGTCCGGGCAACAGCGTTCTGCCGAGGTTTAGTTTGTCGACCAGTTGTTGACCGATGGCCTTAACACGACGGGTACGTACTAATACCGCAGCTGCATAAGCCAACAACCGCCACCAGTAGTCCATGTAGCTCCGTAAAGGTCTATATAGCTGCTGCTCTAAATTGATCCCGCCAGTTTTACTGGCACCGTTGACTGATAATTCCCCTATGATGCCCATAATCCAGCATCTAATCAGCAACCCGTGATCGTTACACAGGGAGAGTTATGCTGAAACAGGGAGCGAGCGCGCTAGAACAAGGGCGGGAGGGAGATGACCAGAGGTCAGCAGGCAATAACAATTAATGGGTACAATTGAAAAGCAAGAGTCATGATTGTCGGGTGTGTCCGCGTCGTGGGTATTATGAGCGATGGCGGATTTCTCAAAATACTGTGTCGTATATACATATATATATATACCCCGCCCTGCATGACCTAGACGTCGTAAACTTTGATCGTCTGACGGGACAGACTGAAACAACAAAGATATCTCTATCATGCCTGTCTTTCAATATGAATAGATGGATCTATTATTCGCTTGGCATATATACCTACCTATATATCCATACATCTGCTATGCGTGGAACCAGTTATCTTGTTTACAATTCTAGGCCATGATTCGTCCGTCCAACCGTGAGACGGGCATATCTTCAATGGTAACCAGTAATCTGTTGGTAGTGATCGTAAGAGTGAATTTAAGTAGTCGTCACTGTAACATAGTTTGTTTCGTTTTTCTCACATGAACTGGCTGTTGTCAGTTACTGTGGGATCAACATGCGAGACCGAGCACGTCGATGGTTTGGTCACCTATACTCTCGCCAATCGTTTACCACCACCAACTACTTGTCAGCGACGAGGTTCGATAATTGATTTTAAAAGCGCCACTGCTTGACCGAATATAGCGCGAAACGCTACGGACAAAAACAAGGCGCGGCCGATTTTGCGTTCACCTTTTGTATCGCCGACATAGATGTATGCATATAGAACAATTTAAAGGAGATAAACAAACTCAAGGCGGATGAAATAAACCAGCCTAAAAACGAAGGTGATTATGGGGACATGGGAATCTATGATCGAAAGGAGAGTGCTTTGTTCCCGATGTCGAACCACAAACACGGAAGCGGGCAGGGTGGTAGCGCAAATCGAGGAGGAAATCGAGGAAGCAGTGACACTTGAACTCTCTTCTGTATCGCTATCGCTGAACTACAGGCGAAGCTTCGATCGGAGTTTTGACCGAGTATCTTGACGGCGCAACGTCGGCAGGAGACCTGGCAACGACCCAACACGTGCGAGCTCTTTCTACCGTCAGAGGAGCACCGCGACGAGTCTGTTTCGTTTACTTTACCCTTACTGACGCGGCGCTGGATGGTGTACTGCACCTAGAAAACTTCTTGAAGTCAGTCGATGGTGCAGCAGTCCAGCATCGTCCCCGCAACTGGGGACGATGCTAAACAATAACGCACTCCGCATTGTCTCAGGTTTGCGGCTTAGAGAGGCTTTTTGCGCAGAATACACCGGTAATCTATGTCGGAATTAAGCTACTAGTACAGCGGAACACGCGTTTTCCGCCATTTCAGCGCTGGTCGTCATTCAAGACATTTCGCCATTAGGAATGTCGTACACCGTGCTCTGCAGAGCGCCCAGGTTCCTTCAGTGAAAGAGCCCCTCGGCATGTGCGTCAACAGCCCCCCAACGCCCAGATGGAAAACCCCTAACTTCTGGGGCCTTCTGGTAGTATGAGACGCGATGGTTTCGCGTACGCTTGCCAGCAGTTATATTGCGAGGCACAAGTCGGGAAGCTGGTGCGAGCGCACGTCTTGCTGAAAGTCGGCTGCCGCTGCAATACATAATTCAGCCGGTCGCTATTGAAACGTTAGGGCCAATGGGTGAGGCGACAATTAAGTTCCTCAAGGAACTCGGAAAGAGGGTAACTGCTGTGTCGAAGCATGCGCGTGTCGGGGAGTATCTGATGCAGCGCATCTCTATGGAAATTCAACGTGGTAATCCAGTGACGGTAGTGGGGATCGTTTCTATCGCCGGGGGAAGGGCTGCTAGGAATGCCGTAGCAGTAGCAGCTAATATTTGATTATTAACGCATGAAATGTTAAATAAACTAGTCGTACTCTCGTCGTGAGTGCGATCCTCATCGAAACCTCAGCGAAACCTGTAGTGTCCACCACCCCCATGGCTGGCCGGCGACGTTACGAGTTCGCCATTCTCTCGCTCAAACGACACACCTCCTCTGCCTGGCTCGCACCAACGACTACTAACTCATTTATTCTCATGCCTCCTTATATACTCACAGATTGCCCGCGCATTTAGTGACTTCCCGCGTCTTCGTTAATAGGGTGGCGGCATCTTCTAGTTGGCGCCATGTATTTAGCTTGCTTCGGCATTGCCGCTAACCGACGCTGTCTATGCCCGCGCTGCTTAACGGACACTGCTATCCTACATTCTCCCCCCCTTCGCAGGCTTGTTGAGAATTCTATCCCGTCTGTACGCTCCCGTCTGTACACGAACTCCCGTAAATGGCTTGGTGCGCGTCTAACCCGCCGTGGACGTTCTTCAGAGCGGTGCGCGTCTAACCCGCCGTGGACGTCCTTCAGAGCGGTGCGCTGTCGTCTTCATGTTCATCATGTGGCGCACCCGGCGGCGGCTGGCCTCCGTATACCGACCCAGTCGCCGGGAACGACAGCACGAACCTGGCTCCGACTGCCGTTCTTCTCCCGTCTGCGTGCTCTTTCGGTTCGTCCACCCGCGCTCGCTCATCCTCATGTGCATCCTCCGCCACCTCCAGGCATTCGCCGTTGGCCCAACGATCCCAGCGTGGCCGCTCCTTCACGCCGATCGTCTGCACATTCTGCCGCGTTCGTACACTTCCGGCCGAAATGCTCAAACTTGCCACACTTTCGGCTCCTCACTTTTTTTGCCGGGCACATTTTGGCCCCGTACTTGTGCCTCGTCCATCCGCACGCCTGGCATCCATCCGTTTCGTGTTCTCGCCCTGCCGCCAGCCCAGGTCCGTTTCGTTCCGCCGGCCCTCGCTCACCAACTCGTGTCGTGCTGCAATCCATACTGGCCTCCGTGACGCACCTCTCCACGTGTAACGCGGCCGTTAGGGCCTGTTCGACTGTCCCGTACTCGTGGCTTTTCCATCCGCGCACGATCCACCCGCTCCGCGTTCTCGCCCTGCCGACGGCCTTGGTCTACTTCTTTCCGGCTGCTTTTCGCTTCCCGAACCTCGTTCACCTACTCGTTTCCTCCTGCGATCCATCTGGCATCCGTAACGCACCTCTCCTCGTGTAGCGTGGCCGTCCAGTTCGACCTGCAAGGCCTCTTCGAGGAGGAGCTTTTCTCTCACCTGTGGCCTTGTCGCCCCAGAATGAGGTGGCTCCTCAACACCAGGCCCCGAGCGTCGAGCTTGCACCCCATCACCAGTCACCGCAGTGTCGCTAGGTACTCACCGTTGTCGTCATCGGCAACGGCTGCTTCCTTGTGTTTCTTGAACATCTATGTTAGCTTCGTCACCATTCTGACGTACTCGGTTAGTGGGACCTCGCCATCCTTCTCCGGCTCCGTTGGCTGATCCGCCATAGCACGATATTGTGCTTGGCCCTCGAGCCCGAGGCAGTGTAGTAAGATTGCACATTTCTTCGCGTCAGTCAACTTTGCTGCGCCGACCGAGGTGGCTTCTAGATAAACCTCGAATGCTTGATGCCACTCCGTCCACGGTGTTGTTGGTCGGCCCATGGTTGGCAGGAACGTAGCTGGGGGTGGCAGACCTGTGGCCATTGTTGCGGTGGCTTTTTCCTTCCAGATCCTGTCGGCTGCGCCAGTTGTAGTGTCCACCACCCCCATGGCTGGCCGGCGACGTTACGAGTTCGCCTTTCTCTCGCTCAAACAACACACCTCCTCTGCCTGGCTCGCACCAACGACTACTAACTCATTTATTCTCATGCCTCCTTATATACTCACAGATTGCCCGCGCATTTAGTGACTTCCCGCGTCTTCGTTAATAGGGTGGCGGCATCTTCTAATTGGCGCCATGTATTTAGCTTGCTTCGGCATTGCCGCTAACCGACGCTGTCTATGTCCGCGCTGCTTAACGGACACTGCTATCCTACAAAACCCCATCTCCCCGAGTGGTATCCGCGTCGTGGTAGTCTTTAAAGGGCCTGCCTTGTACAAAGTTCTGTTGGGGAAGGTCACGACGCAACTCCCCTCAGTCTCAATGGAGCTGCGGGTTCACGCCGGGAGATCCGGAGAAACCCATTGGAACTTGAACAAAGTCGAGCCACTGACAGCGGCAAAAGACCTTCTGGCCGATAAACCCCTAAAACTAAGGCCGAAGAGGTGCAGGTCTGAGGAGTGGCTGAGACGCGCTAACTGCATGAAATGCCAAAAACCGCCCCCAAAGCCCTAGACTGCAAAGCGACCGAAGCTGTGAGAAAGGTCTGTTTTAAATGTGGCAGCCTGGAATGCATAGGAATTGCAAAACGGAGGTGACCATGGCGCAGACAACATGGCTTTCCCCTAAAACAGGGATAAAGTGCATAAACTCAGGAAATCCCGTAAGAAATGTCCCGAGAGAAACAGACACCCTAAAAAAATTGAAAAAATCGCCAGCGAAAGACAGCGATGAAGCGGAAAAACAAAAGAGAGAGAAAATAGAGAAAACTCACAAGGGGAAGCGCAAGACGGTAGATCATGGCCCCGATTGCGACAGGCTGCTATTGACACATGCAGATCTTGCATTTACAAAACTTCCCAGAAAAAAGATGTATGATATGTGACCCTACGTAGGACCCTGACCACGACATAGCTACGGAAGACAAATGATACCCGCTTCAGGTTAGGCGTTAATATGTCAAAAATATGAACCGCTGATGACAAATGTCAAGCGCCACATGGTCTGCCTCTCTGTATTGGTACGTATATACATTCAGTGGCGGCGTCGCCTACGGGGCTAACGCGCCAGCGACTGTGCTGCCACACAGGACTATTGGGGCAAACCATGTCTATTTATGGTGCCGCTTATCGGCCGATACATTAAAAGGCGACTAAGAGCGGAGCATCTTCATACCTATTCTACACAACGGACCCTTGCTTGGGTTCCAGCTAAGCCAACTTGATGGATGAGGCCCGCCGCGTATTACCTCAAGAGCACAACCCGAGCGGCTACCGCTGTCTAACTGTTACGAAAGCAACGCATGAATGGCTACATGCGTGCTACGATTGATGGTATTTGTGCGTTTAGAAGAGCCATTGTTATCATAGTTGTCACCAGCATCGAGCGGAAGGTGCTGTCGCATGTCAAACAGTTATAAAGATTGTCGGTAAATCAATAGCTATGCCAAGAACATCAAAGCAGATGCAACAGCGCCATTAAAAAACGACAGGAGCACCTGCACCAGCCCCATCACCACACCAACAACAGCAACAATAATATAAAAGTTACTACAATGTCAGAGGTTCTAATAGTCGTCACCGATGCTGTGGTGTGTAGCAGTAGGAACTTCGCATGACCTTCGGATGTCGCTCAGCAGAACAACCACAGAGCGGCGCCCCGAGAGGCACTCCATCGACATTGATCCTTTGTTCGGATGCTGATTGCCCCCCCTCCCCTCTCAATCGGACCGGACCCAGAAGTCAGAAGATGGGTCCGCAATTTGGGCCACGTTTTTTGGCTTCGTTTAGCCTCGAAGCAGCTTTCGTGATGGCGTTGCGTCTTTGCCTCGTTTCGCTTCTTGCTAACGACGCGAGACCCACAACCGTGTGTGTGTGTGCTCTTCACCTTTTGCCCAATATCTGTTCTACACCCATAATAGGTACACAGACTGCAGAAACACTGCAGTTGGAATCGTAATCATAATTTTAATAAAAACGTTTGCTTTTTTAAGCAGCCGAAGACCATTTATGTGACCATTTTTGGTTGCAGTATGCTGGTTGGCGTACACATTAATATATATATATATATATATATATATATATATATATATATATATATATATGTAGATGCATGCATGCAGATATGTATGCATCACACACCCATACCTAAGTACGTACGTACATACATACATATATACGTAATAATACGTTTGGAATGTATCCAATTTCGCAGCTTTGCACTGCGCGGATTTAGCGAGGGAGCAGGCGCCGACTTCGGGAGATCCCGCGGGTGCATGATGAAATGAAGAAGGAGCCTCCTTGCCGCCCGCGTCGGTGTCCAACAACAGCAAAAACAACAGCAGCAGCAGCAACAACAGTATGTCGTATTCTGTGTCGTTCGAGTGGTTTGGTGTGTGTTTGTTGCCAGTTAGTCATTCGCTCGTTTGAGCATTGTTGGCTGGCGAGTACATCGATTTGTACTCCTTTGTCACCTTGCCTGCGTCTTCAGCTAGTCTGGCGTTCTGAAGTTTCTGCTAACCGGGCCATCGCTGCGGTTAGCAGAAGAGGGTTTCAACAAAAAAGCCAACATTGACACAGTGGAAAGTCAAAGTTGCGGGGAAAGTCAGCAGCAGCAGCAGCAGCTGCAACAATAACAATAATGATATCAACAACAACAACAAAAGTAATACAGCAGAACAACAATAATAAAAGTAATACAGCAGAACAAGAGCAGATGCTGCGACAACAATCACTGTGGTATTATCACAGTAGCGCCGCCTCGACACTGGCGAGCGCCCTAGTGTCGCCACAGTCAATGGGCGGCGTTACAGTGAGTATAATATAATGGTCGCTTTATTGTTAAAAAACCTTGCCACAATGTGGTTGTTGCTACTACTACTTCTTCTGCTGGCTGTTGCTGCATGCGCTCGCTGGCTTGATTGGCTTCTGCTGCCAAATGGTCGCAGACGGACCACTGTAACGATTGCCGTGCGTCCTTCCGAGACGAATAGGGAAGTCCACATCAACTTTGCGGCAAGCCGCCTCGTTCTGCCCGAAGGCATACGAATAAAGAGAGGGATAAAAAATGTAGTAAGTGAGAAAGAATATATATATATATATACATATATATATATATATACATATATATATATATATATATATATATATATACATATATATATATATATATATATATATATATATATACATATATAGAGAGAGAGAGAGAGAGAAAACGAATACGAAACAGCAAAATAAATCGATTGTGCAGAAAATAAACTAGAGAGGGTGAATGTGTGAGAGGAAAGTGACGGCGTAGTCTAGGGAAAAGTGCGTCAGTCATGGTCGTCATCTACTGGGGTGTCGTCGGTTCGGTTCCTGTTGTTGAACGAATTTTTTTTGAGCGATGCTCATTCATTTATCAATAGATGATAAACCATATACCACTGAGAATCAGCGGCCATGCTACCACAAGGACTACTGGGTTGGCGAAACCCTAGATATATCTTAACATGTCCGGTCCTCCGGTGCATTGCTCAAAATATGCCCCAGGTTGAGTTTGACCAAGCCCATAGGGGACGACGGTGGATGGTCCAGAACGGGTGGCGGGAGAGAAATCAGAGAATCAGAGAATAGGCGGGAGCTGTCAATAATGCAGCATCTCGATCGAACCGATCGGGCAACCGAGATACACAGCACAGCGGCTTACTGAGCGCCGCCGGTGGCAAGAGGCGGCAAAGCACGAACAGGGAGAGGAGGAGGTTGACGCTGGTATTGAGAGGGCAAAACGCGAGAGTGATAGAATGCGAGAGACAGAGAGAAACGCGCGCGCGAGAGAGAGAGAGAGAGAGAGGGGAAGAGAGAATTATAGAGAGAGAGGGGGAAAAGAGAGAGAGAAAGTGGCCATTCGTCAATCCATGCAGATGTACATACAGATGCATCCTGTCTGCCTGCACTTTCACTTCGACTGCGACGACGACAGCCACTCTCAGTTCCTAACTATTATTACTCTACCTCTACCAGTAGTAAGTACTACGAGCTTCTTTGACGAGAGCAGCACGCCAGCGGAGGTGCAGTGGAGGTGGGCGGATTCGTCTAGAACGGCTCGAGGACGCTAACAAACAACACGGACCGACGACAACGACGTCAACAACAGCATTAACAACGACAATAACAACATCAACAACAACAACAACAATATTAACAACGACAACGGTGGTTTCAGCCAGAAGGCCAACCACTACCATCAGTGAGCTACTTACTCTCGCTTCGCAAACGCGTTCCAGCGCTAACAGAAGCAACCTCAAGCTCGTCGTTTCCTGCGCACCGAAGTGTCAATCTCAGACCGCCACAACTACGACAGCTACCTGAGCAACACCTGTCGGCTGATTATTCGACTGTTTTCGATCTGCAGGTGGGTTGGCAAGACGCAGCGGTGGCGGCGGTGGTTTAACTTTAATATGTTGGCGTTTCCGCACAAAATAGGCTTACCTCGTTGCCGCACGTTCGGAACAAGAGTATTGCAGTTTAAACTATGTCGTGTATAGAAAGTGCTTAGTCATCTACTGGACACGCATGTTCCCGCTCTTTATCCCTCTCTCTCTATATATATACTAAGTTACTGCTTAATGTATATATATATATATATATATATATATTTATATAAAGCAGTTTTATAGTCTTATAGTTAGACCAGTTATTGCTGGTAGGATATGATTATTTTTAACTCAAGACAGTGCTACTCATCTGAGGCATTTCATTGTTCGAGCAATTGGCTGTGATATTTTGCTTGAATTTTCGTTTGCACAAGGATTATTAGAAGACAAATGTCGGTGGTGCGCATGATGACGACACGTTACCGGGCGCGTTATTTGTGCCAATGCTCTTTCTAGACACTATCTTAGCAGTAAGCTACTATACAGTCGTAGCTACGAGGATCTCGCTTAGTACGCAAAATTGTGTTTCATTTCCATGTGTCCGACGGCATTCAAAAATATATAAACCTCTAATTGGACTATGTATATATATATATATATATATATATATATATATATATATATATATATATATATATATATATATATATATATATATATGCGTATATACATGCGAGTAGTTTATGTCAAGGACGAATCGTGTCGTCGCAGGCCGAATCGGTTAATCGATAACTCCCCTACACGGTTGCTCATGCTGAGTATGGCACACATTCAGTGTCCGTCCCTTCAATGACTCCAGCGAATATACATAACGTTACGTACAACCTTCAGTTGTGTCGGCTCTCCCGCTCTCCGACGTCGTATTGATCGGTCGAGGACGGAGGGCTCGTGGAGTTTCGCTGCTGCCACAGCCAAGCGGAGAAACGCCATGCCGTGTGTGCACGCTCGATGTTGTTGAACCAGCTATAAGCTAAACACAACACAAATACCAAGGCTACGCAGCTTCAGAGAAACCAGCTATTGCAACAGCTGTTGAAAATTGTCGTTTGGAATCGTTTCGACATCGGATCGTTAAGATATCATTGTGTGCAAAGCTGTTAATTTGCTACTCCGGAGGCAGGTCTTTGATCGGGCTTGATCGTACGAAACGAAGCGAACGAGTCGACCCCAATCGTAACTAGTAGTAAGTTGACGAAAAACGTTGTCTAGTTAACCTTTATCTAGTTGATGCATGTATACCTTACTCGAGTGAGGTAGCGTCAAGATAGCGTGGAGCACGCACGCACGCCCGCGACCCGCGTGCGCTTCGCGACCGGAGGAGACACATCGGACGTGCACCGTCTCGATCCCCAGCGTTTCACTTTTTTATTTTTGAGATACGTCTTACGATGTTCCACCTGATCCGTCTTACCTAATTTCGTTTCACGTAATGTTGGCTAAGTGTCAGCCCAAGAAAGTTTTTTTAGATATCATTGTTCAATTGTGTACATACCAATACCGGTGGGACGAATGTTCTAAACCTGCGACTTTCCTATAGTATTCGGCCTTATTTCAAATGGACACCAATATACGTCTGCTCATCGAGACTGGATGTAACGTTCTCTTTTGCTTAGATGAGGTATGTATGGCGGATCTCGTTAAGTTAAACAATACTTTGTTTTCTGTTGATGTGTGTTTTGCGCCACACTATCGACACTTGGAGTCGGATAGTGTCTTGTATCTGTACTTTGAACCTCAATTGATGAACCTCAGCGCACCTGAACGATAATCCGCCAACATATATGGTAGCTACGTATCATCATTGCAATTTGGTTAATGAAAGTGTTTTCCTGCATTGGAATGTGATTTTTTTAGACTAGTTTGAGGTTAGTTTTGCTCTAACACTAAAGCAACGCGTGGGGGAACAAAAAGAGCGACTTAATTCGACCATCATTTTACGACTGCCGCTCAGAGCGTCTCAACGCTCCGCTCAATTTTCTAGAATATCTAACACCGAAACCATTTAGTTTGAGAAACCTTCTATTTGTTCTGCCCACAGTACCATGGCTGAATTATGGTAGGCTCTAAATGTGAAGGCGTGGTAATAAGATGCTGTTAAGCATCAAATAGTCGTTCATATCCACCTCCATAGAGAGGCATAAGAACAGTGTTAGTATTCGCGATCTCAATTGTGTTCCGGCGCACCGTCAAGAGCGTGTTGGGTTACGTGTAGGTTGCATAAAATTGCAGAGTTCATTACGTGAGCTGATAAAATGGAAGCCAAAAATCGTTTTCGGTCTGTCGGGCTTTTACATTCAGGCGCAGTAGTCCGTCTTTTGAGTTATTCGAAAACAGAAAATTTCAAAATAAACTGAAAGTTTGTTGTTGTTGTCGTCGTTGTTCCTACTGCTGCTATGTGTCCAGTGTTTATGCGTGAATGCATACACGCGTGCATAGTGACACACCAGAGGCTATTATTAAAGCAACGCTTTGATGCTGACGGTAACGATGGAACGCGCGGCCTTGATATATGTCCAACAGCCGTTCAAAAGGAAGTCAGCTGCCCAGTTTGTCCAAAAACATATATATATATATATATATATATATTCGGGTTTTGTAAAAGCTGTCCACGTTTTTGCTCACGTTCCTAGAACTTAAGGCGAATGGCCTTGTAGATTTCTGTTATACATAGAGGGGTTTTACGATGAGGTATTAAACGTGCTAGTGCTTTCGTGGTAGCGCATACATATGCACGCGTATGCACACTGTATATAAACGTAGATCATACATATTGACAGACGAGATGGTATAATCAATCTTACTCTTGTTACACAGGGGAGTGGCAACGTAATGGATCTCTACCATCTCGAAGCATCAGCGCCGGCGCGCGCCTGTCGGCTAGTCGCCGCGGCTGTTGGCCAACCGCTCAACTTGAAGACGGTCAACCTCTTCGAAAAGGAACAGCTGCAAGACTGGTTCATCAAGGTAAGTTAGCGTTCCCTCACTCATTCGATTGTTTACCCACTCACACAGATATGTATGTATATATATATATTTTTTTTTCGTAAGGCTAATACCCGTGTACGGTTTTTTCATGTCATGGCTATTTTGTAATCCACTTCGGCATTTACCTTGTCTAAATTGGAAACCATGCAAACCAATTTAAGAGTGGCCGGTCTGGGTTTTGAATCCAGTCCTCCCGAATGCAAGGCGAAAACTTTGCCGCTAAGCGACCTTGCTTGGTGTATATATATGTGTATATATATATATATATATATATATATATGAATACGGTTGCTTCGATGTTCTTCGGTGCAGAAAAACAAAAAACAGTCTAAGAAGTACTCCGCTGATAGCTGCTAGGTGATTCGTAGGGCTCAGTTGGCAGGATTTCGTTCTCTGGAAGCGATGACCTTCTCTACCACGCTTTCTCTTCTGTCTCTCTCTCTCTCTCTGCACCTCTCCCGTGCCGCATCGTGGATCCGTCTCACAGCATTAAGTGAAGTTTATTGATAGCAAACCGATCTCTAACGAGATGCAATGCAGCAATTCAACATCTAAATATTGTCGAAAAATAGTAGCTGCGTTTTTTAGAGGATGAACTTTGTTAAGAACTAAGTTTTTTAAATATTTAAAAATATATTTTTTTTATTTCTAAGAACAGTAATAATAATCGCTGACGACGTAAATTGATTTGTACGTCTTCGGCGATTATTATATTAGCATGCCGTGTTATTTGGCTGGTAGTGGTGGCCGAGGAATATGTTCCGAGTTGTGTCCGGCTCGGTCGTCACCGTTCGTTAGCCTCCTTATAGTGTGTTGGCCACAACCGCAACGGCAGAAGCGCAAGTCGAACATGTTCAGACTAAGGGTGCGGCTAGAAATCGATTAATTAATAGCAGCAGTTCAAAGAGGCAAGCTGAAATAGATTCCGGTCGTGTGGATACCACACCAACCAATATCTATCCAAGACGGACCTGGCGCCAGCATACATTTGCTTGTAGCTCAGTTAGTGGTAATAGTAATATACATTGTTGTTGTTGTAGAGATATGAATAATATTACTTATAAAATAACTTTTATTTAGTTTCCTCTACTATATATATATATATATATATATATATATATATATATATATATATATATGTATATATATATATATATATATATATATATATATATATATATATATATATATATATATGTATATATATATATATATATATATATAATTGTACATCCAAGAAACGCCACTTTAAAATGGGTGAATGTCTTGAACTCTCTTAGTACATTAAGAAAGGAAGTAGTAACTAATTTACTAGTTGACCTTGCGCTTACTAACCGTGTGAGCTATATTCGTTAATTCACAGAGTTAGTAAACGCAATCGCATATGACAGGCTTGCAACCTAGCGTCTTTTGACAGCCCATCATATGGAATTTTGAGTAAGCCTCTTACATTTGAGTGGACCAAATGTCCAGTCAGGTCGAAACCAAAGATGTTGGGTTGGGCTTACAAAAGATCCATTTGAAATTGAACCGTAAAAATGACATATGTGTTGTCTTCATATATATATATATATATATATATATATATATATATTTATTTATACACACATCAATTCGCAGTGGAGAGGGTGGCATAGACGTTTTGTTACGTTTGATGTAGCTAAAGGAAGGACGTTGGAACGAGCAAGGTTACAAATTCCCGACCTCTCTCCTTTCATACGGCCGATTTACCTAGAGCATAGAATAAACATTAAGTTTCGCCATCATCTAGAAAGGCTGCACAAACAGCGGTGAACTAGGCAGTGACGAGCGCTGACCGAACGCAGATAGGAAGTCGCCGAATCATTAGATGAGTCAGCACAGAACTTTTGCTCAAGGTCGCGCTCTCATGAAGTGTTCACATAATCCCAAGAGGAGTTAATCAACCGACTCCCAGTCAAGGCTAGCCTATGCACGGATGTAGAGTCATACAGAATTTTACTTTCTGTCATATATATATATATATATATCGAAAGAGAGAGAGAGAGAGAGAGAGAGAAAGAGGGGGGAGTTGGGTGCATAATTTGTACCCAGAATATCATCACGTCTACAATTGGAATACTGCCGTAAGACAATAGGGGCAAATTGTTGGAGCTGCAGCGATAAGCGATGATAATAAGCGAAAAAGAGAAATGGCTAGAGATCAAAGGAAAACGTCTATTAGTCGACTACTGCAGATATGCGGGCATGTTCGGCCTCACTTTTCAAACAGTTCCGCAGAGTTTTGCAGAGTGTACGACTTTGCATACTTTTGTGCAAACATGCAACATGAAAACCAGAATTACGGTGTGTGTGTGTGCAAATATGTCAAAAATAGCACAAAACGAGGACTGCGGGAAAAACGGAAAATAACAATAAGGCTTGAAAGTGACTCTGTATCAGCGTAAGACGGGGCCAATGTTTATGGCCCAGTAAATGACATACATGGCACATAGCTGACATAACAAAAATGCAGAAGCGGTCTCCAGGGGACTTGTCGTGTACAGGAAACAACGGTTGGTAGTTACACAAGCCGGACGTTCAGCTTACGATGCACCGTCTACAGAACTCGATTTTTGCTCCTTGTAATTAAAGTCAATCTTTTTCAGAGCAATTTCTACATATATTATAAGGGTACCCTTCGAACAAATACAAGCGCATGCGGGCGTGCAAAGAGGCATGCCTGTATGTACATCGAGTATCTCCGCATGTCTTTTTGATTGCCTTCCGTTTCCGACGTTAAGCCGATGGGGAATTCGCCATTGAAATTCGTTGATTATGAAAGGTCATAAGAAGCATTATGGTGCTAGTCAGCAGTAACCCACAATAAGGCGATTGAGTGTTGCTACTAATTGTACACGCGTGCGTTCTACCCATCCACTATCTCTCTCTCTGAAATATGATATAGATTATGTATTTTATGTGTGTATATATGCTGTGTAAAATAAGTATTTTATTTACATAAATTTGGCTCTTTCCAACGAGAGGTGTATTTATTATTGCCGCTGCTGCTGCTATTTCCAGCTAAATCCGCAACACACTATCCCGACACTCGTTGACGGTGACTTTTGTCTCGCTGAGTCGCGTGCAATCATGTGCTACCTAGTCAACAAGTGCAAGCCGGACAGCCCGCTTTACCCTAAGTGCCCACAGGCGAGGGCACTAGTCGACAGGTACGTGACAAATCGTTATATATATATATATATATAAAAGGAGAGAGATTCATTGGTAAAGTACATGATGCATACTGGGGAGGCAGGCACGCAAAGTAGGGCTTTTCTAGACGGGGTCAGGGCACGAAAAATTGATCTTGAAAAGGCCAGGCAGAAACGGATTGATAGTCATCCGCGACAAGGCAGTCAAGATGCTGTACAGGCAAGCGCATAGGGCGCTAAAGAGCGCCTATACTTCAGGTGGTCGACAAAATGCTGAGTCATTTTGCCCTTTGGGGCAGAGAGGAGTTCGGGTTTAGTGAGTTTGTAAGTCTTACGCTAATCTCTGCGGGCTGGCGACGACGCATCCTGCATTCCTGAAACTTTCCATGACAACAACAAAACAATAGATACAGACGGGATACAACTTGTGTGGATAAAAATAGGGAGTGGGGAGCCAGGTCTACTAGATAATTATCGTATTTTCCTTGAAATAGATCCGGATGTTTACAATAGTATATTGATATTTAGAGGAGGGCGGAGACCGCGATCAGCATTTTCAAAGAACGGCGTTTGCAGCACGCCGGCTTCGATTTCTGCCACGCTTCGTGTCAAATCGATGGTTTCCACGAGCCTCACGATAGATAGATATGTATGCGATGTCAAATAAATTGCCATAGGTACTATGTCGCATCATGCCCGTGGTTTGTTCAATGACAAGGGTGACGATAATTTTATATATATATATATATATATATTGAAACTGTTTTTGTTAAAGTATAGCTATGTAGAAATTTAATAGATTCTGCCGACAGAAGGATATATATATATATATATATTTATATATATATATATATATATATATATATATATATATATATATATATATATATATATATATATATATATATATAGTTTATGTTATTAAAAGAACTATTCGAAGCTTATGCTATTTCGAAAATAACGGCCAACAGGATGTTAACTTACATACTTACGCATAAGATGTGCTATCGATATTCCTAGTATATCATAGTTGACTCATTGCCGTTTCTGCAGGTATCTATACTTTGACATGGGCACCCTCTACAAGTCCCTCGCAGAGTACTTCTACCCAAAAATCATGAGTGGAGCACCACTCGATCCTGAGAAGGTACGTGCGAATCTCCCTGCTTAGTATTATGCATGTATATAAGCAGGATGTATGTATGTACGACGATATTTACATATGCTTTAGTCTAAATTTTGGAGTCGATTTATATTTAGAATTGGTTATAAAATCAATATTTGACACAGTTAGTATTTTTAGCTAATACTACCACTATGACTATTTTTTGTAGAGGTGGATTTAATCAGTTGTCTCGTCAGTTGCGAACCCATGTTTTAAAGTTGCTATTTCCGGGGCATTACGAAAGTAATGGATTCAGCTCTATAAAATGACCAGAGGATTAAGGTAGACTGGCTGGTTTCTCTTTTTGCTCAAGGGTCAGGAAGTTTGCCTTTGCCAGATAAGTTCCTTAACTCTAAATTTCTTGTGTAGATATGATGATATTTTACTCAAAAAGCCCATGTCATATTTTCTATTCTTGCCGCAACATTTTTGCACCCTGGACACTGTGTTCACATGGCTCAATGACGCCGTGTTCACATGTAGACAATATCAAAAGAAAACCGCACACAACCTATAAATGAATCACGAATTATCAGATCTAGGTATCTGATAAACCTTGATAAACCTTGTTAATAGTGACCAAAATAGTCTACTTTTATTGAAAATTTGTTTTTGTTCTAAAAAGTAGAGTCCGAGGTTCCCCGCTACAGGTTTATTTTCAATGAGTATATTTCAATGAGCTAAGTTATGTATGAAGCTTATTCTGGCTACATATACTTGGTCGACTGAACCACCTCTATTAACGTCTGAACCTATTGGCTTCTGATACATGCGCTATAGGAGACCAAACTGAAGGACGCGCTTGGCTTTCTGGAAGCTTTTCTTGGGGATAACGACTACCTCGTCGGCAAGGAGGTGACGCTCGCCGACATAGCGGTTGCCACATCTCTCACAATGACTGAGGTAAGATTTACGGTTTAACTTCGCCTTACTCAGGGCTAAAGGCGTTCATTTGCTAAGACGTTTGTGAACGCCGTAACGTACGTAATCAACAACTATCACGTGCATCGCGGAGTTTTAATGAATATACCGTACCTATTAAAAGACGTACCTTAAAAGCAGCACACTATTGAATGGCAGCGTAGTGGAACATCATCAGATTATGCAGAAAAACTGTTTAGGGCACGGGGCGATCACATTAGCGCATTCAATTATCTTTGGTGGTTGCTGATCTCCAATTGCGTTTAACAAAAACGCACTCTGGTGTGAAGTAAGTCTTTACCAGCGGCAAGCTTTAGCTGGAGGAAGCTATAGCTGGCTTAGCCGAGATAAGTAGATCCGGGTTTTCCAGGCCTCTCTTAGAGATCGGAAGTTGCGCCTGTTTTTTTTGAGCGGAGGGTGATAGATTAAGGAAGAATTCGAGGGTGTTTAGAGTTAATTCGTGAATGAACGAAAGTCGTCCAACCGCCCTGTTAGATCAGCTTCGCAGAGAAGGTGGATGACCCTGGTAGCTGTGAACGACGAGCAAAGTAAGAAGAGGGCGCGATGAGTAACAAGAGTGCGCGTGCGAGCCCTTGTGATATATATATATATATATATATACCGGTGAGGCAGTGCATGCCCATAAATACTGCAAACATTGATTTGGATTACTTTTGAATTATTTTCGCGTTACGGTGCATTGCTTTAGATGACTCTATATAGACACTATAAAATAACATGTCAAATCGATGCGATTATGTGGATTGCATACAGGTGATGAATTACGAGCTGCCAGCCAAGATCGACGCCTACTATAAGCGTGTGCAGAAGTTTCCACACTGGGCAGAGATTAACGATAAAGGTATCGAAGCGATGCGGGCATTCCTGAACAAGAACAAGGCCTAAAAATGCACTTTGGAAAACTGTCTATTGCTACAGCCTTAAGCCCGACTGGCTCTTGGGGAAACTGCGAACTAAACTCCAATTACCTATCTACATGCAACCTATATATTAACATGACAATATTGCACCGACAACAAAACGATAAGCGGTCGCCACCAAGCAGGAATGATCAGCGTACATCTTCAATAAAGATCTGATGCCCAGGAATGGGTCTACCTTCAGACTTCTGCTTCTCTGACGATTTGGTGTGTTTTTGCTTATGTTTATAGCGAGTACATACCCTTTGGTGTGTTAGGTATCGATCTCGCGTTTCGTCGCCTGTGGAGCGATCTAGTAAGTGCTCTATTGGTCTAAGCAACAATCTGGCTGCACTGATTCACACGACAAGTACTACAACTAACTCTCTAAGAGCAGAAACCACTAGAAAAACTATAAACCTACTGCCGATTTGTCCCTTAGTCAAGCAAAAGCCTTACTTTAAATGGTAATATTTGCGCCATAAGCTGTCGACTTTGTTTTGTAGATGGTATCTTGAAAATATCTACATAGTTTTAGTGTAGAATCTGTCAAATCTGCGATGTCTAATTATTGAATATATATATATATATATATATATATATTCAATAATTAGACATTATATATATATATATATATATATATATATATATATATATATATATATATATATATATATATATTTATCGTATAAATACAGCCCTGTTCCAACCAACCAGATCTTGCACACACCTATAGCTCAATTGCCTGTAACGAGAATGCATCATCTGGCCGCTGAAACGAGCCCCAATCCACGCTGCAATCCCGTAATCTTAAATATGACAGTGCGTCTACTCCTTAGGATGTAAACCCAATGTAAAACAAAATAATCAGAGCCGATTTGTGTACAGTATAAATGAACACTTAAGCAGTATAAATAGACAAAACAATTATTCATACGATAGAAGCTACAACGCCAGACCGAAACGGCTTCAGACAGATCAAACACCCCTTCTTGAATATACTGTTGTTTACCGTCATGACAGGGAAGACAGAAAGCCTCTGCGATTTGACATTTTTATTGTAAAGCTGTTGTCTCTGGCTCAATGTTGCCTCTCTGAAGCACAAAAAGAAACTAATTTAAGAACGTTAAATATAATCAATAGATTTTATTATTTATATAAGTTCGTTATGTTAGCACTTTGGAGTGAACAATTGTTTCCGTGCGAACGTGTGATTACGGGTTCTCTAACCCAGGGTTAGCCCAGTTCAGCAATGTGCCCCGAACAGACGCTGCATTTCCTCGTTGCAGGAAATATTCTAGTGTGGATTATCCGCACGAATTTTGTCCGTTGGCGTTCGAGACGATGGGAACTGCAGGCCCCCTTACGCTCAAACTGATTCAACGCGTAGGCAGAAGCCTTAATCTTTCAACAGGAGACTCGAGAGCATCCGAATTCTTGCGTCAGAGGCTGTCGCTTGACATCCAACGAGAACGTTAAATGTTTTTCTTGTAACCGCAAATGTTACTTTCACATTCGTGTCGTCCTGTAGCAAAAAAAGAGATGTTCTCCGCAAATCGTTCGACTGGTTTGATTCAAGCTTGAAAAACATATTTCATTGAAACGTTTCACGTTCCGATAACATCGGTCTCACTAAATGTGGCCACATCGTCTATGGAGGTGACGATGCCGTTACTAGTGGCGTAGCAAACTGTTGATCCTGTTGCTTTCGTTTGTTGAGATAGTTTGTAACGAAAAATTCTCCAGCCTTGTAGCTGCTGCGAACCAACGGGCCCGATGCTGTGTATACGAAGCCCAATGAGTTTCCGTATTCCTCCCATTGCTTAAATTTGTCGGGGTGCACGTACTCTACCACCTAGAAGAAACAAAATTGGTACCTTAGTTCAGACATGCCCTCATATTAACGCCTGGCTAGCTAGCTTACGGCATTGACTGAATGCATTAACATTTTTGACCACTTCACTTAGCAAAGTGCAAAATATCAGGGGTTTAGCAAAGGTACGTTCCAAAAATGACAATGGCGTAAAAATGTACGTAAATATTCGTATATATTTCAGCAATATACACACCTGGTAAAAATTTTCGAAACAATAGAAGTGTGTATATATATATAGAAAGGATTACGAGAAAAAAACACATTTGTAGAAAAAGAACAAACCTTGACATGTCGTTTTGTCGGTTGCATGTACTGGCCTAATGTAAAGCAATCCACTCCGGCAGCGCGTGTCAGGTCCATGGCTCGCTTTACCTACAAGTCATAGAAATTCATATGTCACATAACCAATACTAGATCATGAAAGCTAAGTATTCATGTGCAGCTTTTTGATCAAATTTCCTTTAACTGCCCATTTTAGGTCCCTAACCGGCAGGTAGAAACGGCTCAAAAAACTCCGAATCAATCTGAGATAATTAAAAACATAAGTAGATTTATATATGCTTTGCAGATTATCATAGCTGCGGGAAAAAAATTAAATGTATAAAATTCCCTCTGCGATTTGAACGTCGAAATTAAAGTGCATTACATTCTGACTAGCTTATTAAGTAGAACACTTTTTACAGTTAAGGAAAACGTTTACCTTTTAAGCTGGCAAGACTCAGAACGCCTATTACATTCTGACTAGCTTATTAGGCAGAACACCTTTTACCGTTAAGGAAAACGTTTACCTTTTAAGCTGGCAAGACTCAGTATGCCTATGTGACCCAGGCAAAATTTAGCAGACATTAAAATACAAATATATATACTGTAATTTACTACTGGGTTAGTCAACAAGTTATCTGTTTAGTGCTTTGCAGTAGCTCATAGCGCGGCATGCCTCTCCAATCCCTCCAGGCACACAGCATGGTCCTCTCAACATGAAGGACTGCTTTCGGCAGTGTTATTTCATCCATACTTCGAAAATCATGGCTTCCACCCTTCGCTTAGGTATGCCTTCTATGATACTCCCTCGGAAGACATTAAATGTTCCAGAATACTCGGTGCTCTACGAGGATGTGGCCTCTATCGTTGAGAGTTCTAACGGAGATAGGACTGTTGGCGACATGCCAACGGCTACATATTTGCCATAAGACTAGCGAGGCAGAGCCTCATCTGCCGGTGGGACATGCAGGCCACAGAACACCCTCAAATTTTCGTCTCGAATTTCCCGACTGTGACTTTAATGACAGTTGCTCATTTAGCTTGTAGCCGGTGCCTATAGTGCTCCAAAAGAGTTTGCACGGGCATACGCAAAAAGCAGGCGTAACAGCTGTTCTCGAAACAGGCATTGTCTTTTGGTGAAATGTACACCTTTAACTGTGGAGTTCAGACTTACAACAAGTTGTTTCTCAGGCTTTACTACAGGTTTACATTTCATTAAGTTGCTAATGTTGCTGTTATGCGTGTTTGGCGTATGGCCATGCAAACACTTTTGAAGCACTATAGACACCGGATACAAGCTGAGTGAGGAACTGTGATTGAAGTTCGGCGAGTCGGGTGTTAAGCTGTGCAATCATTAGTTAACTCCCTACTGAAGTGTTTGCCAAGTGCATATATGTATTTCCTGGCTCCATAAATCTTGTTTTCATGAGTCGAATTCTAGTCCTGAAATCGTGATTCAAACGGAAATTCCAGTGTGTGTTCTGTGGCCAGGATGTTGAACCAGCATACACGGCTCTCACCCGTTAGTCCTACGGCAAATATGAAGCCGATGAGCCATTTATGTCAAGTCTTACGTCCGCTACGACACTAGAAGATCGTGGCCTCCCTTTCGCAGAGCCAATCCCAATATCAAATTCTGGAAAATTTAGCTATGTCGTCCGAGGGAGTATCCCCAAAGATATACAAGCGAGGGGTAGATATGCCTTCCGAGGCACTCTCAAAATACAACATCATCTTCGCAGTATAGGAGAGACACAGCATTGCCAATTACCAGTGTGTTGTTGTCAATATCTAAAATTCCGGTCATGTTGAGCACTGCTATCTTGTAGCTGGAATGAACTGGCCCGGCAGTTTAGAAGCATTACCCGCATGTCTTTTTACCTGATCATCTGTCTCGCCAAATCCTAGCATGATCGACGTCTTAGTGAGCAGATTTGGCTCCACGACTTTTGCTCTCTTCAGTACGGCCAAACTTTGCTCGAAGTTGGCTCTTCGGTCGCGAATTTTCGCCTGGAGTTCGGGTACGACCTGCAAGAAGCAGCATTAGATGACAGAACAACCAACTAAGAGGACTTTCATACATCACTACGAATCTTTTGTGATAGTTTGGTTCTGCCCAAACGACATTTAACGAGGTTACAAACACACGCACGTCGGTATAACAAACAAAGAAAACACAAAGCGGAAAGTTAAATATGATACTGAAATGGCTCAAATGATAGATCAAATAGAGGAATGTAGTGCTACGCAGTCAAGAACCTTGCCCACTTTCAGATGTCCGCGCAAGTTTCTCTTGCCTATAAAATTAACTCAAAATGAAAACCCATGATATGTTAAAGGGAGGTAAGGCAGCACGGTAGTAGAATTCCCAAGCATACAACTATGGCCTAATATTTTGCTAAGATCTTAAATACTTATCATTACCTCAATGTTATGGGCATAAACGTCGAGTCCCGATGCAGCAACAGCTTCGACACCTCTTAGATCGCCTTTGAAGTCACCCGTCAGACACTCCACTAGAAGGCTTGGCTTGATGCGTTTAATTTCTCGAACCTATAGAAGAGAAGCAAGACTGTGAGTTTTATTATCAGCAGCTAGTGGATCGACATATATATATATATATATATATAAACTTTAGCGGCATGCCTGAACATATCCAGTATACGTTCATGCAACACGGCTTGTGTCCAGCGAGAGCCTGTTTCAAGAACAATTTACAATTATGGCTATTTCAATATACATTTCAAAATGTTTCTTCATGAAGCTCTATCTTCTTCACGCTTCCGACGAGAGAGGTAGTGCAACGTTTTTCAATCCAGCGCTGTGCACTTCACTGCATGGTACTTGGCACACCTCTGCAGGCAGAACTGACAGGTGCACAACTTTTTTCAAGAACAATGTAAACGGATGTCAGCCGACCGCGCAACTATATCGTAGGAATTTCAGTACAGAGAAGCTTGTTTTCGCTTTTCGCGCCAGGTGGGCTCCAAATGAGATTATAAAGTTCCATCGTTTTCCGAATACTACAGGTTACAAGATTGCGGCTAATTGCTACGAAAGAAGCATAGCCGGATTTCTACACAGCAGAATAAGATGTAATGTGTGAGGACTCTAGAACTTGAATAAACAGTGATTAACACACCAGTTATAGTGTAAAAAAGGCAATTTGCAAAAAATCGGCTAGAAATATAAACGCATAAAAAATTCAGCCAGTAGATTAACTCGAAATAAATATAGGTCGACTGTTGACGCACTTCGAAATTAACATATGTAACACGAAATAAGATAATGGTGAACACACTTTCTCGCAGCCTGTGTCCCACGCTAAATCCCTGTGCCACGTGGATCAAGTGAATTAACGTATGCCAAGATTTGCAGATTTTAGTGTGATTAAGATACGTATCTACAAAACGGAAGTACAGGCACAAAATACTATCAATTCTAATCAACGTCACAGTCACGCAAATCAGAGTAGCAATCTAAAGAGTACTCTCGACTGCTCATCCTAGTTTGTCCACCCAAGCAGCGCCGACTATGGCCCCTGGCGGGGTCTCCAAAGTGTCTTTGGACAGTTTTCGCAGACAGTTGAAACTGGCTCTCCGCTCAGCACTCAAGTCGAGCATGGTGGAGCAATTACAGCTGGCTGCTCCACAAACGACTTCTATTATGGCGCCGTCATCCCTTACACTCCAGGAATCGTCACTGTTGACGAACACTGGCTGTGGAGCAGCTGGTGTCACTACGGAATCGTCTTCTCTTGATCTTAATAATGAATAGCCAACTAGACATTCGACGAAATCAATCTCGACGTCGTCAATACGAACTCCGGCGCCGATCTCGTCATCAACTGCCCTCACTCGCACTGTTCAACGATTGTCCGTTGTACGCTAAATCTTAGGATGCTCTCGATCGTTCCGCGTGGTGTGAGGCTGACAGTCGCTGCAGAACTGACCAACACAATCAAGTCGATTTGCTCAGCGAAAGCCCTGGACACGTTGTCTCGTCTGACTCATTTTGTAACAACTGTCCTCACTATTCCTCGGCAAAAGGCGAAAGGCAAATCTCTATGCTCACTTTTTCGGGACAACCTCAGTCGATTCAGGTGTCGTACCCCACTTGATGCCGCCATCAATGCCGACCACTGCGCCGCGTCAAATACTAACAAAAATGATTATAGACAAAAAACTTGGATGGTATAGGCAAAGCTGGCTCAAGGAGATGTTTCTGCAGTAGGTCGCATTCTTATTTCGACGGATTCGATAGCTCCACAAGACTCCAACATACATCGCATACCCATCACAGCCTCGAGACGTTCCATCAGCCAATGACATCAACATTACCTCCAGTCCCGACGGCCTCAAGCCCAGACACATAAAATATCTTAGTGGAAAGGGTGATTAGATCTGTCTTCTTCTCCTTGCTCTGGCGGACTCCTGCAACATTAACGTGAATGCCTGCCTACATGGAGTCGCGCTTAGAAACTTCTATGACTAACCTTAGAGCTTTAAAAAACGGCGGTGTCCGCTCAATAGCGGTCAGGAATATCCTGCGCCAACTAGCATGCAAGGGCCTACCCGCAAATTAGTGGCGCCGATTGTCGACAAAAGTTTTCCCGTTTAACTGGGTTGTGAAGTTAATGAAGGCTGCTGTCCACGCTGCAAGTGCGTTTGTAAATATTAACTCGTTATCAAACAAGGTGTTGATAAGACTCAATTTTAAAAATGCGTTTAAGTCCCTGAGAAGGGATGTAATTCTTGACGCTGTCAGATCAGACTTTCCAGCAATAAACTCCGCATTCTACCAGATGTACAAAAGCCTATCGAATCTCTTTGGGGGGGGGGAGAAATTGTACTCTAAAATTGTGGGGTGCAGCCGGTTTGCCAATTCCTTTCCGTTCTGGAGCCGGAATTTAAGCCGTGGTTCTTAGGCGATGGAACGATTGGTGGTACCCTTGATTCCGCCCTTGGTGATATGGAAAAAGTAATCGATTTCGGTGTCACTTCTGGATTACAACTTAGTGCTTAAAAGTGTGCGCTACACTTCTTATCATCTGAGTACGCCTTTCGTGTCGAGTGCTGGCGGCGGGCCCAGAACCTGCTTCCTGACATCCAGCTATGCACCGATGAAAACATCGAGCTTCTTGGAGCTTTGCTCTTTTGACGAGAAGCTAAGCCTGAGGATGATTTGATAGCAGCTGGGGACGATGCTACACAGTACAGCACTTCGCATCGTTGCTGGCCCATACTTTGCAAAACACCGGTGGCGCCGACGGGCGAGTATGGCCTCAGCTGTTCTAGGAGATGCGGGCGACACTCCCGCCACGCCGCTCTCAACGAATTGATTTCAAAGGCATTGCAATCCGCCAACGTGCCTTGCAGAAAGGAGCCAGTCGGGCTGGCTGCGGGTGCAGCCCTACGGACAGACGGGATGACTTTGGTGCCGTGCTCCTCCGAAAAGGCCCTTGTGTGGGATGCAACCGTGTAAAACACACTGGCGCTGTCTTACATGAGTTGAGCTTCGAGATCAGCAGGCGCTCTTGCCAATTTAGCGAAGCAGCAAAAAAGTCTGAAGTACCGCGAGTTGGAGGCAACTTTTATAGTACAACCAGTTACGATAGAAACATTGGAGGTCATAGGCGAATCTACAATAGGATTTTTGAGAAAAATTGGAAAAAGCACCAAGTGATAATGATGAGAATAG
Organism: Dermanyssus gallinae; assembly: GCA_003439945.1. NCBI lineage: Eukaryota > Metazoa > Arthropoda > Arachnida > Mesostigmata > Dermanyssidae > Dermanyssus > Dermanyssus gallinae. Next base: position 421,159 of record QVRM01006291.1, read on the forward strand.
GGCGGGGGAACTTTTGCTGTAGAGAATATCAAATGAACTGCGACGTGGAAACCTAACCTCCGTGCTACGCTTCCTGCCCTCAGGCAGTGGTTTGCCGGGGTTGATCTGATTATGTATTCAAAATATATTGTGTATAGTGTCTAAATAAGCAGAACATTTCTAAAAAAGAAATAAAATGTACATGATGTTAATAGTTGTCATTTTTGTCGTAAAACATCATAGTCATGGAAAACCTACGGGAAACCTCGAGCAAAGCAGCGATGACCATTGCAGTATAAAGCCATACTCCTTCTACGCACTTTGGGTATTAATAGGGCTGCCGTCGTCATCATAAGCATCATTGCAAAGAAGACGGCAACGCGGTAGACGAGCCTTTACTTCCAACCTCCCTCTCTTTGACTCAATACGTGTAGTTGTTCAGCCGTCTACGAACCGTCTGAGCGAAGTGCGCACTGCCACTATCGGGGAGATCATCCCGATCGACAGAAGTAAGGACGACATAGCCAATTCCCCATTCGCACACGGCCGCTGCCGTGTTCACCTGCAGTGCACATATAGGCAAACAGAGAAACAAATTTAGACAAACAGGATGACCTACTTGCAACGAGAATGCCCTATTAGATGGCTATTATATTCATGGCATCAAAAGTAGAAGCGCTAGAAGTAGAAGCAACAGTCACAACAACAACAACAACAACGGCAGTATCAGCATTAAAACCATGAACAAAGATTGATCATTGCATCACATGCATCCACACATGCGTGGAGTCCACTTACCGGTTCGTCGGGATCGGGAGGTGGAGGGTTACGCGCCGTCTTGACCGAGCAGAAACGGCACGCTCGGGTGCAGGTGTCACCCAAAAGCTAGATAAAACATCAAACGACAGAAGAAGCAAAAAGACAATTTGAAACCGGCTCGTGTGGGCCCGTATTATCGATGTAATAGTGGCAATAATAGAGTGTAATAGACGTAGTAGTAGTAGTAATACTAACCCACCATTACTCAATAAAGTCAAACGAGAGTAGTACCGATAAAATCTGGTTGTATGATATATAAAATTAAAAAAATTAAAAACACGTCACCACTCAGTAGTGCTGTCAGTAATTGTTATGATAATTATTAATTAAAATATAAAATTTATAATTATGGATTTAGTATATTTATAATTATTAATATAGTAGATTTATAATTATTAATTAATATGATCCACGCTCACAGAGGATACACGCTCTGTGGCCTTCCTAAAGAAGAAGGCCACATCGGCCTGGGTGGCTACTACCTTAATCTGGATTTATATATCCAGCGCAAAATCCGGTATCGAATCCAGTCCAACCATACTCCCTGAGATAACGCTAGAACTCTGGACCATGAGACCGGGTGCCGCAACAAGTCCTGCTCAAAGAACGAGCACACGCCGACGGCTTCCTCAATCAATATCAACCTTGAAAGCCGGAGTTACTCTGACACCGTACGGGATCTGAGCATTAGACTGTAATCGGAAGCATTGGGAAATTCTGAAGCCGCTCCCTTATTAACCAGAGTGTGAGGAAGTGGTTCAAAGAGCTGGAGGGATCACTTCCCTAGCCGCTGACCCAATTCCTTACGGGCGCGGTACTTCCAAAAACTATTTGATGTCATTAAATCTTTAGGTGAGAGGGTTTAAGTGCGTATTATGCCAACCCCATCGGTATCGAGTCCCACCTGGCGGTAGAAATATTGATTGGTCCTGCCATTAGCAGTGTAATAGCATGATATACTAATGCTGCTAATTGCGGGTGGTGGCTCTCGACAACGTTTCTGATTCTCGTTTATCTCGCTATTATTTAGAGCTAACTCGTTATTATGTATGCAACAACCTACCATAATGGTGGCAGTAGCGACGTGATCTTCTCCGCCGCTCCAACAAGCGGACATGTTTGGACATCGCGCCTCCTCGCAGACGGTGTGTAGCTTTTTGCTTCGCAACGACCCCTTTAATCTGCGTTAACACATCGTACGATATATATGATATACAGCTATAAGGAACGATAGACGTAGTGTGTGTGTATATGTATATATATATATATATATATATATATATATATATATATATATATATATAAGTGCTAGTCGAGTATATGCGTACAAATATAGTCTTACATATTTACCAAAAAATCGATGAGCAATACAAACACGATAAATGAAGTATATGTATCGGTCGGGATAACGTTATCTGTTTCGAATACTTATATTTTGGTAATTTCATTACTAAGAAAGCAAGAACAATTATTGTCGCGTTTAGAAAGTACAACATGTAGTTGTGCATATATATATATATATAGTCTTTTAATAATAATTTTATTTGGGATATATATATTCACATATAAAGATACACAGCCGTTCGTGGTACAATAGGGTCACATAAACACACCGTATTGTACCCTTTGGAGGAATAGACCTTTTTCAAATGGAACTGAAAGCTAAACCTTGAGCAAACGTACTGTGGTGCATATATATATATATATATATATATATATTGCAGAATGCGTACGAACCTGGAGTAGTTCTGTCCACGAGGTATATCTGTCTTGAGCCATGGTGGAAGACGTAAACGCTGGTTTTCTCCAGGCTCTCGCTTTAGTTTATGCGTATAGTTCGCCCATGTGTCTCCCTGAAATGCACGAACATGTGTATTATATATATATATATATATATTAACCTTGAAGCTATCTAGAATAATCCCATGGGTATCACGGTTTGGGAAGTTCTGGAGTTCCGGGCCTAAAGCACAGGTTATTACATATTCTGCTCAGGGACGATAAATATTATAGAAACAGGAAAGTATAAAATATACTTTTATCTATGCTACTTAATCACAGTGTCTTCATTCCTGTCTCTCACTCGGTCTGACAGACTTTTACTTTAGTACTTGACGACTCGCTGGCTTTACGTTAGGAGCATGACGTCGTTCTGTGGGTGACACTCATAATCTTAAACAATAGTTACCGTAGCAAAATGCGACGAAACATTTGCATGCGTGAATTTATATTCATTTAGTAGCGCTTTAAGATAGCTTGAAGAGGGGAGCATATGAAATGCACCTCATAGACGAGGCGACACAAGCGATAACGTAACGTAACAATAGTCAGTAGGATAAAATAACAACAACACCATAAACGTGGTCGCGCTTTGATCTTCATACCTTCTGGACATTGCCCTGAATGAAGTCACCGAGCCCGGGGCCACCCTCAAACGTCAAGCTACTGTCGCTGTAGTCCACTTTCGAAGTACTCAATGACGCAACAGAGTTCCACACGCCCGGTGCGCCCGGTGACCCTCGGGCGGGACGTAACCGAAGACACCGACGTAGAAGCATGGTTGATTAGAAATAAGGTCCGCCGTGCGTTGCAAACTCACAGCAACGCCCGCTGCGAGTGAAGTCTTCTGAAGCAGCACAGACTTGCTAGAGCATCATGTTGTACACGATAAACGCTCATCCGACAAGCGTCCGACACATAGAGAGAGACACGGCGCTAAACAACCCTGGGACAACCGACGCAAACGAATCGATTGTAATTGTGCTAAACTCCCTCGCGAAAGGACGCTCTCTTCTCTCCCGACCGGTATCACCGGACAACACTTAAGATAACAACTCACTGATAATACACGGTTGGGTGACACCCGCTATCAGCCCCGCGCGCCTCCTCTTAACCGATTACTTATCGCTGCGATCGCTAGCGATAATCACCTATGAGTACAAACAGAACGCTGAACGATTCGATCCATTGTTGCTGGCATGCTTGTTTGAACATATTTCAAATTTGATTCAATTACTGGTTCAGCGCAACAAAAGCTATTGGGATCAAGGCGAACAAAACTAAATGAGTTCAATGTCAATTTCATGTGCTGCAGGCAACCTAGAAAACATCTGCGAACTAGCAAAGGTCAGGTGTGCATGCGCAGGGCGCGCGGATTGTGTTCGATTTTCTACCATGAATGAGAGAGCTAACAAATGTATAGCAATTTGTGAATCAGGACAATGCTGTCTTTAAGTAGTTGAACTACGACTGGTGGTACATGTAATAAAGCGCACCATATTATTGTAAACTTATTGCATCGAGATAAAGAGTGCCGTTTCTTTTAGTACCGTTCTGTGTAGACCACTTCAACCATCGAGAACCATCAAGAGCCATCAAGAGAGCCCGATGCGGCTGGGCGCATTGAGAGGCTTCCGGCGCGCAAACTGGGTTCAGAGCTTTCGCCTAAACTATTGGCGCCATTCATGGACGGCAAGTTATGAATCGGCTAACTTCTCTAAAAGTGTATTGTTTGTAAATAAATCCCGTTTTTCAAGGTAAATACTAACAGTATGCAGAAGACCCCACTTGTTCTAACCAAGCTCACATACGAAATGCATTGTAAACAAACAACCATATAGGACATGTATTGGTTGTTTGGAGAAAAATACTTTAATCATAATCTTAATAAAATATTGTGCATATGCTTAATTAGATTTGTCATATAAATATTGTTTGTCAAGGTAAATACTGATAGTATATAGAAGGTTTTCAACTATATTTTCCTTGTTCAAATGTTGAATCATAGATTTGGAATGCCTTATAAATAAACAACCGCATAGCTCATGTTATTGTTGTTTTGGAGGACAATTACGTTTATTTGTAACCATTTAGTTGTATATTGTACATTTGTACATATATATATTTTTTTTTAATGAAGAAAACGTTTTCGCGGTGTCGACGAAAGAGGGTCAGTTAGGGAAATAAACCAAATGTATTTTAACTCATACGTATATATACATATATATATATATATATATATATATATATATATATATATATATATATATATATATATATATATATATATATATCGTTACGTATGAGTTAAAATTCATTTGGTTTATTTCCCGAATTGACCCTCTTTCGTCGACACCGCGAGGACGGTTTCTTCATCGAACGAAAATGTATTTCCTTTGAGATAGGTTTTGAGCTTTGCGCTTAGAAAAAGAAACAACGGGCCGAGCCAGAAGAACACAGCGGGGCGGAAGCAGTAATTCGAGCCTAGACTCTCGCAATTTTGTCACTGCCTATGTGAAGAGTGTGAGCCGAAGCGTTGTCATGAAAGAAGGAAACTTCTAGCGCGCTAGTCGTGGCTGCACAATCTTGGAAGTACAAAGTAAGCAGAGGTATATACGACGAATTCGGGCATTAAATGTCGGAGAGTGGGTTGAGAAGATACAGCGGGTAAAGAGGCAATGGGAGTAACAAATAAAAATGGAACAGGAGGGTAGAAATTGCGGCAAGCCAGATAGAACTCAGTAGACAGCGCAGTCAGACACTACTGTATCCAGTGGGCAAATTAAAGATAGGGGGTAAAGAAAGCATGCACTAAAAAGTAGCGGGCATCACTTATGAAGTAAACTGGTTTAAAGGCAATAAACGGGAGATATGAAATCAGAAAGGGGTGAAATACTTTTACGCATCGTTAGCGAACGCGAAGTCGAAATTATACAGCAGAGGCTGTCCCGATGAAAGATGCTAAACCCATAAACGAGACAGGCGTAGGAGTACATTATAGGTTAGCTGCAGCGTTATGTGACCCTGCTATAAATGGGTACTATGTGTACATACATTCTTCAGGCGACAAAAATCAATCAATCAAAGTCGGCAATTTTCCTTGACCCAGGGTACGGGATACTAAACCTCCTAATAAAAAGTAGGGTTTTCAACCCTATTTTTTATTACAGGGTACGACTGAGTAGAAGTATACAGAGATTGGGTAACCTCTTAATATGCTCACGCTGAGACAGTGTGAGACTCAGCCACCAAACAGCATGTCTCACCAGCAAGCCTTGGCGCTTGGCAAAAGCCGAGCCGTAGGCTTGAGGCAATACTCACTAAAACCCTACATATATGCACGACTGTGCCTACATATACCGGTCGAGTATTACTTCACGTTTTTCTTCGAACTCCTTAGCTAGGTCATTCCACAAGCGCCTACGTTTGAGTGCCTTTAAGTACCTCAGTATTTGCCAGCACGAGCGAGGCCGCCGTACTGATGGTGCAATACCCTTGAATGATACGAAGGGCGCCGATCTGCTGAACTTTCCTCAAGAGCTTTGTCGTAGCGTCCGTGTCCATTGTAGGCGACATTCAAACGAGCGATCTGGATCTCATTCCGGGCGAGCCGAAACGTATGATGGACTCGGATATCAGAAGCTTCCGTTGGCCATCTCTGGGGCAGTGCGTGTTGGGCAGCAAACGGGCAATGTCATTACCCGTCTTTTGCGCTTTCGCGGCCGCGATCCTGACATGAGGGGTTCCCCGCTGTCCTCGGTCTAGATTTTAGAAAGGGCCTCATTTCTTTTTCCCAATGAGTGGGATCGCCTCACTCTTCTAAAGAGCGAGGGTTAGGCCGGCACCTCTCATCCTCCAGCGCAATATTGGCGTATCTCTCCAACTCCATCTTGGTCATTGCTGTGAGGGTCACAGCACGATCATTCACGTAGGCGAGTAATTCTACTCGTGGTAAAGGATGCTGGATGTTTAGGACGTCAACGTATGCCAGAGGAGTGGTACAATGATTGAACCCCGCGGCACTCCGGCAGTCATCTTTACCTTAGTGCGCCCGTTTTCAATCTTCCTATCCTTCAGGTAATCTTAAACTAGCCGCGCCAGATACAGTGGAACGTTCTTTCATCGGAGCGTCTCTAGAACTACGGGATACTGTCGAACGCATTTTTAGCATCCAGTAGCACAACCAGGCTAATTTCCCTGGTTTTCCAGGGTCGGCTCCTTGATAAGTTTGGCCTTTGCCATTATTCTATGGATGGCCGACAGAAGAGACTTATGCATTCAGAACAAAAACTGCATCGCTGATAACGGTCCGTGCTTCTCGGCAAAAGACCTCAGTCACTTCATAATAGCCTCGGCTCCTTTGGCCAAAGTGCTTAATAGGCAGATTGGGCGGTATAACCCATTATACTATTTCTAGCGTGGTCACCTTAACTGCATTTTCGGGGTACGCTTTATCTTTGGTTGATGTTTGACCATGTTTGAACTTAATAATCCAAAAGTAGACGGTCTCCAAAGCTGGCGCAGAGCGTTGTAATAAAAATGCTCAATCAAAATGCAGAATTCGAGTTTCTCTGTATTTACAAGAAGTGGTAACGACCTCATATGAAGTGTATGCCGCACGTAAACTAAGGGTCGCTGTTATAGTACAAAGAGTATATCACGATGACGCTATATCATTATGACGCCATCTCGTGGAAATTGTGTGGAAGCGAGAGCGCTTTCGAAACTCAATTGGCACTGACGCGACAATGCCAAACATGGTTAAATATAGTCTCAGCAAAAGCTGGGATGGCAACGAAAATAGCATTTGTGTCGGAAACAATTGTATCTAACCTTTTGCTTGTTGTAGATATCCGCTGTGTTGACTAGGTTCCGTAAGTGCTTCTGCAAGTTAGAGGGGAAAACATCCACATCATTAATGAACATCACATTGATGATGTGAGGGGACATTGTTCATTCTGACATATGCGGAGCCGGCTGAAGCATGCGCTTGTGTAATTCCTCGTTCTTCGAATAAGTGTGACTAACGAATTCTCGTAGAATTTCTGCTCTCTGTGTCATTCATTGCGAACGTTCTATCCTTACGTTTGGTGGAGTGAGTCGTTGATTATAATTCTCGAGACCTCACGTAGTTTGACACCCTCTTTGGAATACTGTACTTTCGCTCAGTATTCGTTGGCGTCGAGAGGCTCTGAATCTTTGCCTTTGAATCCAGGCTTGTTTTCATGACTCAGAGACTGCTTGGAGAGCATTGTGCAATTTACGTAGATAGAAATGTTAAGTTATTCGTGCTTCTTACACGTTATATATTTAATATATCTATTGGTCTAGACTGGTACGTACGTCACCTTAAGCCCACCTTCGCCTGCTTTAAAACACGATAATTTGCTTGATTTGAGTAACATATTTTAAATTGCTAATTGCAATGCTAGCTTTGTACGGTGCAAGTCAGACCCGTAATAATACACATGTGTGGTAGCATTGAACGACATGTTTTTTTCTAGAACAGGACCAACAGTAGTAGTAATAGTCGACAAAACTAACTCGATCCTGTAGTGAAAAAGCTACGATTAAGCTAATTGAGCGACGCGTCGGCCCAGATTTTTGTTGTGCTGCCGAAAAAGCGAAAATGAGCTAATTGATAGGGTGTGCTCAACTATGAAATGTCCCTTGTTTTCCGTACTCGCCGGTGATTCACCAGCTTAAATCATATCCCGGCACCTACGCGTGAATATTCGTCTATACACCGACAACTTCCCTTTCAATACAAGCGTTAGCGTCATTAGAGTGGAAAGAGTGGTGCAATTAGAGACCTGCAAAGTACAGAAAACGAAGTATCAAAATGGGCCTGCGTCACCGTGCGTCAACGCAGCGATGGATACTTTATCTGGTCGAGGAGAAGTTGGACTATGTAACTTACATCATCGCACATGTCAGGCCAATTTCTACCTTTGCCGCAGGCAAGACGTTTGGAAGACGTGTCTCGAATCGTGCCTGGAATCTCCTGATTGCAGCCCCTTCAATCGAAAAGCCGTAGTGGGCGTTAAAGCGCGTCGCTCTTTCTCTCTCTGAATTTAAAGATTGACGTCTGCCGCCTTACCTGGTATCTTCTGAAAAAGGCTAACCTAGGGCTAACGAGAGCATGTTCTGGACGTTCATATCTCTATTCGGAACAGTCCGCTTGGTCTCCCTACCGTTATCTTATTTTACTTACCTACTGGCGTTATCTTATTTTAGTCGATGACTCAGGAAGGCGACTGACACCCACACCAGAGAACACACTACGTTCATTAGTGGTCAAAAGTCGAAGTCAAAACGGACGAAACAGCTGCATTTTACTATTTGCCGTAAACGGAAATTTTAGATACTATTTTGCTCTACAAAGTATAGGAGTCTAATATGAGTTGTAATACGAATAATAATATCAACAATAGAGTTCTATCAAGATGACCTCATTCCCTTGTTTGTGTGTCTCTCAAGTATGTTCTTACGCATAAAAACTGATATGACAGGGAATAGACGACAAAATAGACAGTTTCTGTCGTTTGTTAACTAAGGGAGGACAGCGCATTCGTAGGTTAGTGTGAATATGAGATGGATTCGATGAACTGATCATTCATTACAGTTGTTAAGGCTTTACTGCTTTAATTTATTTAACTTAATTACTTGTATTACAAGCAAAATTAAAGTAGTAGTGATAATATGAAGACGAACAACAGGAAGAAGAAGAAGAAGAAGAAAAGTAAAGCAAAAACATATAAATACTAACAAAAACTGCTATTTTGCTTTCGTTGGCTAGCTGCGTTTGTGTGTCATGCAAGTGCCCCGCAGGCACGCGATTCCCACAGTGACCCGCGCGGCTCGTAGTCAGCTCGCCCGTCGCAGGCGCTTCTGCGCGCCTGATACCATGGCCGGCACCTTGCTCTCGGTCGTGCGGGTTGGCACTACACACGCGCAGCTTTTTCCCCTCGCTCGGCACTCCCGATCCCCCGGGGTTCCCCTGACGACAAACCTGTGCGGCAACCTGTACACTAGTCCCTTCTTCACTGCACAACCGGGGTGGTTGCCCTTCTTCACTGCACAAACTCAGCTCAGTAGAGCTGGTACGGTGCCACGGGAAGATGAGAAGACCCAACGAGAGAGAGAGAGCTGAGAGGAATAGCGCGCAAGAAAGGGACAAAGAAAAAGTAAGAAGGAGAAGCAAACTAGGGAGAAAATTATGGGAGAAGGCGGGCGAAGTGGGGAGGGAGAGCACAGGTGGCGAACAAGTGGACAAGGAACAGTGGGGTTGGCGGGTGCTAATCAACTTGAGCAATCGTGGCTGGAGCAATCGGCCGTAGATAGTCATACGCTGTCGTCGTTGTCTAGGCCTGCTCTTTGTCTCGTGCTCCAGAACCACGGTGCTGGTGGCTGTGGTGAGGACGATAGAGGTGTTGTTGGCGATGTTAACAATGATCATGATGGTGATGGTTATTACCATGCATCCATTTGCTTGATCACCTAGCCTTCTTGTGTTCGGTATACAGCAACCACTGTGCGGCGACCTCGCCGAGTCGCCCACCCTTAACAGATATCGAGTTCCTTCAGTGGCCCCAAAGTGGTGGTGGTTGTGGTGGTGATGGTGGCGGCGGTGCTAGAAGTCAGTGAGTCGCATCACCTCGGGCGTTTTCCGCTCTCTTCCCTCCCTCTCTCCCGTGCTCCCTATCTCTATTTCTCTCTCTCTCTCTCTTCTATCTCGCGTTTATTCTCTATTTAGATTTCCCAAGCAAGCAAAATTCGGCATCAATGTGTATCGTTCATCTTGGGCACTTGACTCCACGGAGCGAGACACAACGGCAGCGATATTTGCTCCTCGTTCCTCGACTCTCGACATGTTCGCTCGCCTTCTGTCTTTCATATATATATATATATATATATATATATATATATATCTATAAGCATTTGGGAATATAGAGAAAATTGTGTTAGGTCCAAGCAAGTCGAGAGTTACGGTTGTGCTGAGATGGGCTGAGTTGGCTGGCTACGGTACACACTCCCCATCTCACCATCTCTCGCTGTTCTCGCGGCGATCCGCGCGTGTCGGAGCCAGCGAGTGGGTGGGTGTATGGTAGAAGAGGTCGTTCAGGTCACGTGTCCATCAGTCGGTCGGTCGGCGGCGGAGGCGGCGTTGGCCGAGCCCGCTTTAGCTTCCTCATTGCCTTTGCCACCATCCTCGTCCTCGTTGAGCGTGAGAGCCTCTCCGACAGAAAGACAAACTGGCAACATCCATGTTCTCCCCTGGCGACATCAGCCATAGCTGTACCCACAGCAGCAGCAGCAGCAGCAGAAGCTACTGTGACCGCTGGCGGCTGCTGCTGTTGTTGCTACCGCCTCGGAGCGACGATCAGAAACTTCCCACAGATTGACCGCGTTACCACGAAGCGATGTCGCTGTTCTGCTCCTGCCACGACGACTACTATTACTACTTCTACTACTACTACTACTACTACTACTACTACTACTACAACTACTTCCACTGATATTGTAGATTCCTCTACTGGACATTTTTTTCCATTTGAGGGGGGTAGTGGACAGGCGAGCTGGTGGGCGACTGTCAAATACGCACTACCGCATCCACCATTATCGGCGGCTTAGCGGCATACAGCACTGCCGGCCCCCTTCGACGTATAGCATTCTTTGCTCTACTCGTCTGGTAGAAAAGTAGGCTCTGAGACTAACGCAATCATATGATTATTACTATTATTACCATTATTATTATTATTACTTATATTAGTAATATTATACGACCGCGTTCCTTCCCGACAGAGGGTGTCATTAAAAGTACAGAGAGGGAACGCCAAGATGATGTTAAGTGGTCACCGACACTCAAGCAATAATAATCATAATAGCAGCAGTGGCAATACTGTAGATGTCATATCATTAATTTATCAGTAATTGTGATACATAAAAATAATAACATCTAATAATATTAATAATAATAATAATAATAATAATAATAATAATAATAACAATAAACTCGTGTTTAAAACAAATATATCTTATTATTATTAATACTATCGTAATAATCGTATAAAAATATCGTAATAATAATAATAAAAATAATAATAATAATAATTTCCATTTCCGCATGATGTCAGCACTTAGAATCGGCGCCCCCGTCTGCGAGCCGTTTCAGTGCAAACTGTGTGGAGAGACGGTAGATTCCAGTGGCCTACACCCATTGAGTTGCCCGAAGAGTGCCGGTAGATCCTCCAGACATGCTGAATTAAACAAGGTCATTATAAGGTCTCTTAGGAAAGCCGGTATACCATCTACACTTGAACCGAGAGGTTTAGTGCCCGCTGGCGAAGAAAGACCTGATGGGGTGACCATTGCATTATGGTCTCATGGGAAGTCCCTTGCTTGGGATGCAACGGTTTCGTGCACCACCGCGGCTTCCTATTTACACCACAGCTCAGTTGAGCCGGGGTGGGTGGCAAAGCATGCGGAAGCCAGAAAACGCGTTAAATACACTGGACTGGAAACAAGATATACTTTCGTGCCTATTGCCATGGAGACGCTAGGACCAATCAGCAAGGGAACCGAAGCATTTCTCAAAGATTTGAGTAAGCGAATTCAGGAGGTCACAGGCGACCAAAGAGAGGGTCAATTCTTGAGGCAAGCGTTGTCTTTGGCCGTTTGCAGAGGAAACGCGGCATCTATTTTAGGCGCCATGGAGTGAAATAATTATTTAAAGAATTTGCAATAATACGTTCAGACCTCACAATTGTAACATTATTTAACATGTAATAAATATAATAATATGTCTATAATAATAATAATAATAATAATAAACTCGTGTTTAAAACAAATATATCCTATTATTATTAATACTATCGTCATCATCATGATCTGCTAATCAGACTGTTGTTCGGGGATGATATTACATTAGTAGTAATTAGTCTTTGAGATCATAACAATTTTGTACAATATTTATTAGAGAGAGAAAAATGCCTTTACGCACACCCAACCGATCTACGATACATTGGCTGTTTAACGACATGTGTAATGCCGACTCAAAACTCGTCTTGGCCTTTATAGCTTAGACATGCCCAGCATACCTCGTACGATAAGACAATTGATACCTAATTACAGTCGATTGTGTAATATTGATGGTCAATATTGTTACTATGTTCTGTATAGATTGCAACGAATCTTTTTGCATGCTTCTTGTATGCTTTTTGCATAAAAAATATCTTGTCAGCTACCCAGATTTTTACATTGCGTTTAAATTTGATCGTGTGACGTGCTTATCGTCAACTTTTTAGTGAAGATATAGAACAAGACGTTTGCTTTCCATAGACTGCCACCCAACTCTGCAATAATTAAATTGGGAAATTCGTTATCTCATTGGTGTTACACGTGTTGAGGATATTTTTATTTTTGTTGTCACAATCATCTTTATCAGTTTTGTTAGTATAATTTCAATTGCCTTTTTAATAATATTAATTGAGGTGAGATGGTGCTTATTGAACCTGATTCGCTAAACAATGAACTATATTTTTTGTTCTGTAGCGACTGCAATGCAGCTGTTTTTCTGACTCCGTGTCATCATTTTTGCGTTCTTTCACACATATTCTGGCGCACTTTCATTATGGTAGCTTCCCTTTATTTATAGTCTCACCGTAACTTTGGACCCTTAGCAACAATTGTACCTCATCTTGGAGTGCTGTGCCGGTTTCAAAGTGCTGTCATGGGCATTTATTATACCGCGAATCAAGGTTTCCCTGAGTTTGACCAAGGATATAAGGGTCAAGGTTTTCACATCTTCCATCATTTTAATGATGTTTTACGCTTATGCATTTAAAGATCACACACACGCAGCACAAGTATCGCTCTGTTTGCAGTGATAGGCACTCCGACGGTGCACCAATCCAATTTACCCCGTACCCGCAGTTTGCAGCGAGCATTTACGCAATATCTGTTCATCCCCTGCTTTGACCCCCGGGGGTGCGTTTGCTGCACACGGCCTGTTCCTTCTGCAGATGAGTAAGAGTCAGCCTTTCTTATCCTCCGCATCAAACCTTTGCTTGCTGTTTTCATTCAGTTACCGCAGATTTACATTGGTAAGAGTCAGCAGCTTCGACGCCCCCTTTAACGTGACATTTATTCGCTAAATTCGCTAAGCTACCGCTGCGCCTGAAGCACTCATGTCGTTTTACACAGTTGCGATAGCTGAAATCAGTCAACGACAAGTTGCCACTTTTGGCAACTTCAAAGCTAATTTCCTCACAATCTGGCGGAGCAGAACATAGCAAATACGCTTATCGTCGCTTCAGCTCAACATCTCGCTTGGCAGTGATCGACGTGGTGCTTCCAGGAGCGCCCTTTTTCGGGTACAAAATCATCACAGAGGTCGGTGTTTCTGCGTCAACATAACCACACAAGCAGCTCGAGTAGAAAACACCACGGGACAAACATTGGCTAATGTACGAACAAGACCTCCCGTCCAAGAAGAGAGCAATAATTTGCCTGTGTTGAGGCTATGAGCATCTGATATACTGGGAAGTACTTCAGTACCTTCCCCAATGCGATACTCCAGCTACGCTGACGACACTGAACTATGCATGCCCATATGACGCACATCTACTGCAAATAGTTTTTAATTCGTGTATTTAATTAATTATTAACCAGCATTTGAATTAAAAAAAAGTTTTTAGTTCAATTTTAAAACAAAGGTGTGTAACACCTTGGAGTGCAAAATAGGCAAACTGAGTTGACAAAATACGCATATCAAGATTCGAATAGATTTAATATCTCAACGTACGATCCTCATTGGTCTTATTTTTTTGTAAACAAGTGACACGCGTTGCAACAAAGTGCTCAATGCTATGTAACTGGATTAATGCGTTTAATTGTGGTCCAGAATGCAATGTAACTAGATTCATGTGTTTAATTGTGGTTCAACATGTTTTTATATCATGCATTTACTGCTTTACTGTGAACGGGCGTCTTTACTGCAGGGTACGGCGGTTTTTTCGATTTTTTTCTGTTTGTACGGCGTGTCATTTCTAAGTTTTTATTGTGTGATAGCGATTTGCTTCACCTGATTCTCACTTCTCAAGTGAAGTTTTTAGGAAACTCGTGCTGAAGCCTGGTTCTGTGAGTGACGTCTTGTTTGCAGTGTGTTTATCCTCCACTCTTACGTTTACTTTTGGGGTATTACTTTTAACATACCATGGTTCTGTGCCATGTGTGTTTTGTAATGAAACGGCTCGGATTGAAATTGGACTCTGCTCGCACAGACGGGGTGCTCCGCGACATGCGAAATTGTTTTTTCCACAGTTTGCTGGGGAAAACAATTTCAATTTTCACCTTCCACAGCAGGTCCGCTTCTGCAGCAGCAATTTCGATTTCCATTGAATATTATTCGCATGATCGCACACAAAAAATTTTAAATAAACATCCTGCAGTCGCTTGCGTGTCCGAGTTGCAAGCAACGTACGACAACTGCATCGGATTGCTAACTTGACAAACATATTTCGTTCCTAGCGACAAGAACTGTCTATGCGATCCACTGCCAACTGGATCTGCAGTCCGCTGTAGTCGGTGATGGGCGTGTCAGCTGATGTCGTTCCTAGTGTAAACTCGCTGTTCGAGCAAGGCAACATATCTATCTGCTCGACGTCAACTTACAAAATGTGAATTGCTAAGAAATGTTTTTAGTGTACGCTTCAATAACCTAATAAGGCAACGATCCATCAGCCAAATGTCGTAACTCAATTTGAGCTCGTAAACGGATAATTTGCTTTGCGGTTGGCCAAATGAGCACATGCAAACTCAAATAGAACCTGCCTATTTGGCAATAATTTACGATCTCCTTGCAGCAGTACGCTAACTGGAAGCAATACATATGTGGTCAGAAGATATTGTAGCACGCACCGATTTCGTGTGTTATAAATGTGATTTCATGTTATGTGTAGATAGCAAACTGTATGAGCAAACCAGTTGAGCAGTACCACATTGTACTGCTCAACTGGTTTGCTTAAACCAGTTGAGCAGTAATTGCCTCAACTGTAATAAGTGCGCTAGCTGAGACAGTAGATTTCAAAGTGTCTCACCTTTATCCATGGCATGCTATGGCCCAACTAAACAAGCTAATATGTTTTGCCTGTGCAAAAATACTGGCTATATAATACTACTGCCAACTACGTGTAAATAACGATGCTAAACGGAATGACAGTGCTTGTAGTTCAGAAGTTGTCAATTTGGTTAACTAAGTATGCAATTGTGAAGAATTATTGAACTTAAATAAATTTGCCGTCTGGAGAAGACGGTCCCATAAAAAAGAAAGAGAAAAAAATGGATATATATATATACCTTGTGTAACCCAGTATTTCCCAATAAAATATTTTTTTTAATTATTTGCTGCTATCTGCATATATTTTGGGGTCTCCACAATCCTATACCATACGCTACAATGTTGACAACGTACTTTGTAATCTTCTGTGAATTTTCACAGCAGGAAGCTTGTTGTAGAACAGATACGATGTATGTAATCAGAAAAACCTCTTGAAAACAAAGCGACTTGTGTAAAATGTATGTATTCAGAAAGAACCTCTTGAAAACAAAGCGACTTGTAAAACGCATTCTTTTTTCGTGAACTTCTGTTAAAATATTAAAAAGGGACTCAGTGTAATGTCTTTTTTGGCTAGACTAAGTCTGTGCCTCTGCCAGAACGTCAGTCAAGTTTTTATACAAGACTGAAACGTCTTCGTATTTGTTTTATGAATGAGGGTTAAATACTTTTACTACTATTGCTGCGAATAGAAAAGGAGAAGATCCCAATTCCTATCTAGAGCAGTGTGGGACTCGACCCCAGCGGATGGATGTTAGCCCGCTGAGACCCATACCCACTAAACGCACCCTCCCCCTTAAGCTTCACTCTCTGATGGCCCAGATCTCCATAGAACAGTACTATGGGCCCTAAACTTCTTCGTATAGTTACGCTCTAATGTAGGAATCTTTGGCTTAATAAAATGTTACAGGCGGCGTAAAGACGACGTCGTTAAGCATTTTATTGGAGCATCTTATACAATGCTTGGCAATGACAAATCATATATGCAAACCCCTTGGTAGCTTTCTAGTTAGACGTAAGCTATATGCGTTCATAAAACACAGGCGGTAATAACAAATAAAATAACAATGCAATTTTTAATAATCCCACACGGTGTTAGCCCACTGCGGTTCAATCAATAAGAGGTTCCATAACATCGCTTTGTCAGTGGGGCAAAGCATAAAAGTAATATCGCTTCGCTTCCTCTATCGATGCGTATATAATACCGAAGTAGTTCGAGACATTTAAGCGTGCACCGGGACAACACTAGTTTGTAGTGTACCGGAGACCTACATAACCGGTCACTAGAGCTATTTGACAGAGCCGGTGCGTGTACCCAACTCTTTTGTTAGTTCTCGTTAGAACAAACAACAAGAAGATAGATGCACGTATGCATGTGCTGTGTTAAGTATTCTATCGGTTTTCTCGATAAGAAGCAACCATCGCGTTCTTCAAGCATAGATACCACATTATCTATAGATTCGTATTGCGAGCTACAGCTCCAAATAATACAGCGGCAACGGTATGGCACTGAGCAATACGCAGCAGCGATCCCTGAGGGGGATTTTTAGAACATATTGTATTGCATGAAATCTCAGTAGGCAGACGAAATAGAGGCGACGAAAGTCTAATACGTTTAAGGTCGACTGCGGACGACGATGCCGAATCGTGTGGACGTGGTCTGTTTAATTTCTTTTTTCTGTGCCACTTGAGCGTTCACACTGGCTCTGCTAGCGTCGGCAGCGCATTGCACAACATATTGTACATGCGTCGGTCTCGATCTTGTCTACCACACTAGAGCACGTTTTTGGTCTGTTAAAATGTTACCCACACCACAACTTGTGTTTTCAGGTTTCATTTTATTCAACCTATTTGAGTAATGTCTACAGAATAGAGATAGCAGCTGCTACGAGCTAGACAACTGCTAAGTCATTCTACTGACCTCCCGAGATCACCGAGAGAGTGCGAACTCTGGAAGTTTTTGCAAGCAAATACTTGACTTATTATATCGGATATTCGGGGGCGCTAAAAGTTACCTGACAGGTTTTAGCGTTAACCAGAGTGTTAGCAGAGTCCCTAGAAATTGGAGCTTTTTTGGTAAGCTCTGGTATACTACAAATGCATTTGGATGCCTTATGATGTGTGACAGTAATTTGCTGAACACCGTTCTGAATGAATTGTCCAATTTCTGATGAAAGCAATACACCTGTCTTGTGGAACCAACGTATGCTTCATTTCCAATTTTAACCTGACTAAACAATTGGTTAAAATTAGTCAGTCTTGGCATCGTTAAAGTCGTATCTATGGGTAGAATAGAATATGACAGAATGCATCTTTATTTATATGATAGCTTAATCGATAGATAAAGAAAAACGTGAATTTACTAGTGTGTCACTCATCTGGTGCCAGTCTATGATCACTAACTAACTAGCACCATAATAGCAAATAGCTCTATCCACTGGCTAAAGTTGCAAGCCAAAGCTAAGGTTAAGAAAAATAGATAGATAGGTTTTATTATTTTCATGAGTCGTTTACATTTGTACAGAGGTTCACAGCTCCTCAAAGCCATCAAAGGCTAGTATAGTCAAATCGTCAAACAATGGCACATCGTCGTGCATGAACGGCCTAAAGTACAGGTAGTTCTGTTAGTAATAATAGTGACCGCAATTCAAAACGAGTCTTAATATTTTGTGGGCACGCAGGCTAATATACCATACGCATCCTCAAGCAGGAAACATACGAGCGATCCAGGCCCGCAACTCTTTCGCGTGCGTCATTCGAATTCAACGCTTGAGATCCACATTGCTGTTTAGTCTAGATGTACGTTCATCTATTCTATCTTCTATGGTTTAACGCCTAATCGTGAAGTTTACAGCATTCACGTTATGATTGCCGCATGTTTCGATCAAACGTACACGTCGATCTCCTAATATCTGGGAAAGTCTACAAGCCGTTACGGCCAATTGACAAAGCGGTGTTCGACGTATTCTCCGTTTGCCTCTTTTTCTACTTGAAACCACGATGTTTTTGCGGTGCTTGCTCACTTATTAGCACTGCAGTGGAAGCTAAGGTCTTGTTGTATATCGTGTTGAGTGTATCTTGTATCTTAATTTACCCTGCAATCAGATCAATCATTCAATTATATGTATATACCTACGGACGGATACGTCTATACGTAGATACGTATGTTTAAAGTTAGACAGATCACGCTATTTGATATTATTTGCCTACTCTGTTCGATCGACCGCTTTGGAGGGTCTCTGAAAAGGTATCACCTAAATTATTAAATCGAATGTTGAGAAAGTGCTAAACTGGCGCGCTGTACTTAAAACAGTGTTGCAATGTTATGCCGTATTCGTAGATCAGGAACTGACGCGGGTTTTGTGTCACCCAATGTATAAAGCACTTCACACAGGATATTTTCAAGAAATGCTTCTTAATTCGTGTTAACAAAGTCAGGTACCTCTTTTATTTTATTTTTTTATGTACGCTTGTCTTGATCATCTGAAGTTGTGAGCAAAACCTCGCAGCTTGTACAAAGGGATGAACTTTATCTGTTATTTGACTCCCCAGAACTTAAAGATTGCCAACTGAGGGTATATGTATATATATATATATATATATATATAGTGTAAGATTCTTTGAAATAAATTGCCTACATGTGTTCTTATTGCCGTCGCTGCTGTTGCTTCAGCTACCGTGTTTAGTGATCGCATGTTGTACAATAGTATAATCTAAGGGCAAAAGACACAGTTGTATGTGTATATGCATGTGAACCTGTGCTATGAATACGTATGTGCTCATCCCACGCCGTGGCTAATTACGGACATCCGTGGGCGGTTTGACTCTAGTGAACGCGCTGTCGTAAATCCCTTGGGAAGTTTTGGACCGTTTACGTGTTTTTACCATCGTTATCATCATCATCACGATAGCTATGTTTTATTCGAATAGTGGCACCAACAGAAGCAACAGCAGCAGCGGCAGCAGCAAGAACAACAACACCACCACCACCAACAACACCACTAACAACAACAACAACAACAACGACAGCAACAACAAAAACAGCAACACCAACAACAACAACAACAACAACAACAATAACAACAACAACAGCAACAGCAGCAACAGCAACAACAGCAACAACAACAACAACAACAACAAAAACAGCAACGCCAACAACAACAACAACTACAGGGGTGTTGATGATGAGAATGATGAAAACAACAAGCATATCAACGACAAGCATACCAAGAACAAGCACATCAACAAGCATGGCAGCAATAGCAACAGCAGCAGCAGCAGTAAAACAAGAAAACATTACCCCTACCTTGTCCAGCATTGTTTTCTGGCAAGTGATGCTGTTCTTTATGCCCGTGCGCGAGTGTGCGACTGTGCTGCTTGTACATGCGTGTCTGTGTGCTTGTGCAGATGTGCTGTGTATGGTGGTGTACATCTGTGAATGGTTGTATCCTCGGTGGTCCGGTCAGACGGTTCGGATCGAATGAATGCTTGCCGCCGGTTTGCTCGCTTTCTCGCTCGCTCGCTCGGCTGCTCTGTGCTGTGAGCGCGTGTGAGTTCAGCGTGCAGCGCGTGTAACGCACGACCCGACGAGTGTATGGGTTAAAGATGCTTTATGCTCGAAGTATCTATCTAGCTATATCTCTTTCTCTGTTGTTCTTTTGTTTTGCTTTGTTTCTAGTTGAAACTACTATATTGAAATGACAGCCGACTAACTGACTGACTGGTTGGCTGATTGACTGACTGAGAGTGAGGCAGCAGACGCAATGCGATTCTCACGTGGACAACGCCAATCCACGTTCGCCAGGAATCTCGTGTTACTGCAACTACAACTACTTCTACGACTATTTTGACGACACCGAGATGTTGTTGTTGCTTGATGTTGGTTTGGCTACATTGTCTTCTTCTAGCACCGCTGTGATACCGCTGCCTCTACAGCGGCGATGGGAGCCCAGCGTTCGGTTTCGCCTACGGGTGGGAGCCCGTTCCGTGCCGTGAAGTTCCTCCTCATGTTCGCCTCTACTTTTCCCACTTCGTCTCTCGTTGATTGTTCGACTACGTGAGAAGTGGGAATCGTTATCCACACGGCGGCTGGGAATAAACAGTGACAGCAATGTAGTTGAATTCCGCGCCGTGGTTGTTGTTGTTGTTGTTATCGGTTTTTTCTTGTTTCTATCGAGATTTTTCTTGTCGTCGTTGCTGTTGTTATTGTCGCTGTTGTTGCGGTTTTTTTGTTGTTGTTGTTGTTCTCGTTGTTGTCGTTGTCTTTGTCATCAGTTTCGTGGTGACTGAATGACGATGAGAATAAAGGTGCTGATGTTACTGATGGGCTCAAGGACGACTGCCATAACAACAACAACAACAGCAACAACATCAACACCATCATCATCATCAACAACAGCAGCATAAATAGTGACAACAGCAGAAGCAGCAAAACAACAGTAAGCAAGCAAAGCATCAGCCCAACTAAACGAATGGGGGCAAGGATGATGGACGTGACGACGTCAACATCAAGAACAACAACAAAAACAACAGCATTGCTGCTTCTCTAACGAGATCTGAGTTTTCTCAGCGGGTCAGCGGGAGACAACAGAGAAGCTGTTGCCGTTGCCGCCGCCGCTGCTGCTGCTGCTGCCACCACCACTCCACGACATAACCACCACTACCACCAGCACCATCATCATCATGGGCACCACCAACGCGAGCGTTTTTTCTTCGTCTTCCCTCGGGAAAGCCAGCAGAGCGTCCGCCCGAGCGCCCGCACGCCTGCCAGCCAGCCAGCCAACCCGCCTAGCTGGGAACGACGCCTGCGAACAACCTCAACCAAATGGATCATCATGCTGATGATGACAATGGGTAAAATAGATATACACACAGATATATATATATAATATTGTAATAATTTAATAATCATTTACAATACGTTTGCACACTCGGCAGTGCTCGCCTATATATATATTAATAGTATTATTATTATTATTATTATTATTATTATTATTATTATTATTATTATTTTTTAGTTTTTTTATTATTATTATTATTATTATTATTATTTATTCAATATTTCGGTGTTTCCCTACAATTGTGGGATCTAAACGTGTACCCGCCTAGGCTCACCCCCGCTCCTCAATCCATGGAGCCGATGACAGCGGCGGCGTTTCCCCTACACACTGCGAGCGAGAGTTGCTGACGTAGAAACTCACCCTCGCGCTGGTCACCCGTGTTAGCACTTATTTTTATACCTAGGTCTTTGAGGAAGATACTTGTGTTTTTGCTGATTGGACCCATCGTTTCCATGGCGACGGGTACGAAGTGGTATCTTTTCTCTAGGTCAGAGTATTTGCGCTTTTTTGCGATCTCAGCATGTTCGGCAACCCATCCTGACCGGGTAGCGCTATGCATCAAGTATGACGGAGCCACTGTACATGATACCGTGGCATCCCATACTAGACATTTGCCCTTAGACCATGTCGGAATGGTGACGCCGTCGGGTCTTTTGTCGTCTTCGAAGCCCAACCTGGGCTCTAGGGTGCTTGGTATGCCGGCTGTACGAAGAGCCTTCTTTAAAACTGCGTTGATTTCCGCGTGTCTGAGAGTTCTACCAGGGCTCTTAGAGCAGCTTAAAGGGTGCAGTCCGTCCTTATCCACCGTTTTTCCACATGCCCTGCACTCGTATGGCTCACATATGGGAGCGCCTATTCTTAGGGCGGCCACCATGCGGAAGGAGGTGTTTTCCAGCATGGTGCCCAGCTGCGGTGAAGGAAGTGCCCTTAGGAAGCCACTGCTGAAGGTCTCACGGGCGGCTATAAATACCGCTCTCTCTGTCGCAGATTGGGTGTCATCTAAGATCTTGCGAGCGGTTGTTTGACACTTGTAGCCGTCAAGTATATGCTGCGTAGGGCGTTGTTCCCAGGGGTCAGGGCCTATCGATTGTCTTGCTGCCAGCTCAGCTTCGTATTATTATTATTATTATTATTATTATTATTATTATTATTATCATAGCCGAAGTAGAAAGGCAGGCTCACTCTAATGAATTAATCAAATAATCATAGCGCTGATTAGTAATGATTCCTCTGAACGACAGCGACAAGACGGGGCGAGATGAAACAAATTTGTAGATACTCGTGCATGCATACGTGCGTGCCTACATATGTAGCGATGCATGCTTTGTGTCTTACTCTGGAGTAAATTTCACGGTAATAGTGCTCTAAATATAAGACTCCAGTGTTTTTTGGTGTGGAACGGCAGCCCAATATGCATATGTTCGGCGCTCTCCGCGATGGTATGATAGAGATTGCTTTGCGTTGAGGCAAGTTCTACTAAGATCCCTCCGACCATCTTCATATGACCCAGTGGTGGCGGGATTATAGGATAAATGTAAATTAATTATTATTATTAATATTATTATTATTATTATTATTAGTTTATAAATGTTGCACTTGCAGGCGACTTTCACCCACCCAGACGAGCTCAACCCCCCTCCAGAGATTCTTGGCTGAGGCAATTAATATTACTCCTTCTCGTACATGAAACAACAACGCATTCGGGCCATCTCTTGTAAGGAATGGACACCTTTGTTAGGGACATCTCCTCGTGACCATATGGCAGTCCCTTTTCAACAAGGCCTTCTCAAAATAATTGCAAAGCAAAATGGAAACACATCGGACCCTTCCGCGCGGCAGCCGGTATTAAAGAGGTGTTTGGGTACAAACTACCCTCAAGTGTATTCACGAAACGCTCCACGGATTTCCTGACAGCACGAGCATTTCTTTCAGATGAGCAGCATCGCTTCAGGACTGGCCGCACCAATATCTTAGCCTGTGAAGTACTTGTTAGGCGCACCACCCTTCTTAGTCCATGAAGTACATGAATAGATCACAATCTCAATAAACCGGAAGCTCCACGTGTTGATAATGCACATTTCCAGAAATTGTGTAATTGCGAAGCACCTGAGCACGTCTGAACGGCATTATAAGGATGTTCCTATTTTACAAAGAATTCCCTTCTCCACAGATGCAAAGGGCCGACCTTTTTGCCGTCGTCTAAGTGAGCATTCTTATTGATTGAGTTGAATTAGTTAGCTTCAATGATGATAGCAGCCTTACCAAATGTTGGTGAATCTCATAGCATTCCGAATCAAATCATACAGCAGATGTTTTCTAAAATGCTGCGATTTGTGGGCTGACTCTACCGCTACCGTTAGAAGGAAGTCAACGAGATTAAATAACGGTTGGAACTTAATTTATTAAAGATCTCACTCTACAACTGAGACATATATATATACACAAAAAAGGCTCCAAAATGGATGTCTGCAACTATCGGCCGGTCTCTCAATGTTCCATCGCGTGCACCGTCTTCGAAAAGCTCGCGGTTGCGCACTTGGTTCGTCACCTCACCCGTAACGTTCTCCTCGATCCTGCCCAGCATGGTTTCGTCGCACATCGCTCGACGTGCACCCAACTACTGGAAAAGACACAAGACTGGGCCATGAATATAAATCACAACGTAAACTTCCACTGTATATATTTCGACCAGAAGAGTGCATTCGACAGGGTTGAACACGATCTTCTCATCAAGAAGTTGGTCTCGCTCGGAATCCACGCTTCCACTGTTCGATGGTTCAAAGCCTACCTATCCGGCCGCTCGTATCGCGTCAAGGTTGACAACGTCCTCAGTCGACCCTGGCCTGCCCCGTCGGGTGTCCCTCAAGGCGGATGCGCGTCTCCTCTGCTGTACGCCATTTTTATTTCTGATATCGGCCGGCATGTCCCTCCTGGGGTGAAGTACCTAGAGTACGCCGACGACCTCAAGCTCTACTGCCCTGTGAATGACAGCACCTCGCACGCTCGGCTGCAAAGGGCTGTTGACGGAATCGCCCGTTGGTGTGTTGAGAACGGAATGATTCTTTCGGCTCAGAAATGTGTCGTTCTGAAGCGTGGGTCGACTGATTTTGACTATGAGATCAATGGGACCGTTCTCCCCACGCTTCCCGTCACGAGAGACTTAGGTATACAGGTCACCGCTGACCTAACTTTTAGGGAGCACGTGCACCAGCTGGTGAAATCCTCTGCAATACTTGTAAATATGTTGTTTCGTTGTTTTATTGTCAGGGATCCCGATGTATATATTAAGATATACAAAGCCATAGTTCTCTCAAGACTAATGTACTGCTCCCCGGTGTGGGAACCATACCAAAAAGGTTTCCTCAATAAGCTTGAGGGCGTCCAACGCAAATTTTTAAGGCGATTAAGATGGCGGTGCAACCTCGACAGGGATGGGATGCGATCGCCCTACCGCCAATCTCCGCCCTGTTTGTAAAACAAAATGTCTCTGCCCTCCGCATACTTCGAAGGGCAGGAATGATCGACAAATTTTTTGACATCCACTCCAACAGCCTACGTAGTGGTCACACTATTATGCCAAAGGACACCGCTCGCACTGAGCGTATTAATAATATATTTGCCTGGCGAATAGCTCGAATGTACCAATCCAAGCAGTTATCGCCAGAACAATTTGGTGTATCTTCATTGTTGTAACCTGTATCAACCCCTTTTAATAAAGGCGCTATTGAATTATATCATCTGCTCGGAGTTGAAACTGGCGTAGTCAATGAGGCATCAATAGGGGACGAGTACGTGTTTTTTTATAGACATGTAACCATTAAATGTTCAATTCCTTGAATACCACATTATGTTTGCAAAATCACGTCGCATATACTATATATATGTTGAACATGGGTTCAGAAGGTCAAAGTCGACGGCCCTGCGCCAAGTGCAGGCAGAAATTTGGGAAACTCTATCAGAGCCAAGAAGACCGTTATACGCAATATTTATAGATCTTAAAGCCGCCTTTGACTTAGCGCCACGAGGTGGGGTTATAGAAAAGTTAGCCTTGGCGGGAGTTCTGTATCGTTTACTAAAACTATTACGCACCATTCTTGGGGGAGAGTACAGTATACATCGACAACGGTATTGGGATTGTAGGAAAAGAAACAAAGACAACAGGAGTGGCCCAAGGTGACGGACTTAGTCTATTGCTTTTTTCAGTACTATTAGGAGGGTTACCTAACCGGGTGAGGCTGGGGTGGACCCGAAAATGGGCAAGTACTTTAATGTATGCAAATGACATTGCGATCTATGGCAGAAGTTTAGTATTAACTGATAATTAATGAGATTTAGTATTAACTGACAAAAGACAGTAGCAGTAAAATTTCGAAGAAGAAGTCGATTTGCGAAAGACGACGTTCTTCGAGCCAGGTGTAATGTAGTCAATTTTGTAAATAAATTCACCTATCTGGGGTCACTATAACTTCAATTAAAAGCCCGCAAATGTTGTCAATACATACCGCGTCCGCCCTTCTTAAGAATAAAGTAGAACCAACAACAACATTTGGTATACCACTTATATGGGAGAAATTAGGAGAGGCAGATCTACAGTTACTAGATAGAGTTTGATTTTTCGTCATAAAGTGGGTTTTGGGGCTAGCTAATTCTTGTAGGAATAGAATAGTTCATATTTTAGAGGGGGAGACTCTAATGACACAGGAATTACAAGAACGATGGGGTTTACTAAATTTGTCTATATATGGAGTCTCCTAAATTTGTCCAACAAACATTGTGGTCTAGTACAGCTCGGCGGTCCGGCTCTTTGCTGGTGATTGATCAGATCTAAAGATGCTAACGCGGAAACTACCAGGTACTGTGACTGCTTCAATGCCTGTATTGATGGTGGGGCTGCTAACGCTGAGAGAGAGAAGCTGCTCCAGTTGATGGAATAGTTTAATCTGAAATGTGCAACTGCACTCGAAGACCACACGTATGTAAGTCATAACGGAAACAGCACTATTGACCTACTGTTTCACCCTTGTCGATGGTGATGTTAAAAGCTTCGATATTCTCGAAATGGCTGCAAGAAGGCGTCTACCGGTGTTAACAGTACAGCCTGGCAATGATTAAGCGCCCGCTCACATTAGATCAGGAGACTATGAACCTGCCCCTTGAGGTAAAAAAAAGTAAGTTAGGTACTGCGCTCTCTTCCGTGAAGAAAGAGTACGGGGCCAGACCAGGTGTACTACGAGCACTGGGTGCAGTCTGAGCTACTCTTGGCAACTCATCTTTGTGATTTCTTCAACGAGATCAGGAAGAGGGGACGAATGCCAGGAGCTTGGCATATCGCCAGGCTTTCTCTGCTATTTAAGGGCAAGCATGGCGATGGCAGGCAAGAGCCAAATGTATACCGCGGTATAGTGTCTAAAAGGACGCTCAAGAAAATCTTCTGAAGATTGCTTATAAAACGGATCGAGTACGTTTCTGCGTCAAAGCCTTTGACAAAGCACCTCGACATCTTCTGGTAAGGTCATTCAGTCACGCAGGGGTTGATGGCTCTCTTCTGAGCGTGTTTTTAGGCTTCTTTAATGAGGACACCTTACTGGTACAGGTGAGCAGGAAGTGTTGCGGGTAAGGCAAAACGAGGGAACCCCGTAAGGGGACCCACTGAGCTGCATCTCCTTCACGTTTTGCTTCCGATTTTGTCGGCTATATTCCGCAGGAGCTCCAGAAAGCCATAGTTGTGATGTACGCAGAGGACACTGTGGTCGCTCATCACGACCTGGGTGCCATCAAGCGCATCACCTTTCTGGCAGAGGTGTTTCTTGTCTCGAGGAGGCTGGAAATAAACGCTATAAAGGCCAAGGCTGTGAAATTCAGACGATGAGGTCGATTGGATTTGAAAGACGTTATACGTTGCGGCGGCCAATCCTAGAACTTGTCAACTCTTTGCGGCTTCTGGGGCTTCGGCTCCATTATACTGGGGCGACCTTCACTGCACTGCGCACCCTATTCTCTCTGTACGGAGAGGTCGGCGACGTCCGGCGCTTGCCCGATTCGACGGCAGTGGCACTCTTCCACCTAAATTGTCCCAGGGCTGACGTATGGTTTTGTCAGAGTATGAGGCACCTCACTCGCGCAAACTTTGGTTTACTTGAATGGCGTCTCACAAAGTTCATGAAGCGAGTACTTCGGCTGTCCTGCAGGCAAGGAGCCGCATTGTGTACATAGTGTCAGGCTGTTCACCGGTTGTTGAGATAATTCCATTGAGGTTGAAGACGCTGCGTAGAGTACGATTAGAAAGCTTTATTTTGGAATGGGAAAATAAAGTTGAACAAGTACGACGAGAGATTGGAGACCTGGATATTTTTAGTGCCTCAGAGAACAAATGCTACAGTATAAGTGTCAATGTTATATATATATACTCGATATGAGTGAAATAATTATTATAGTGATGATAATTGTATATAGAGGCTGCAACGAGGACGACAGGGTAGCGATCCTTGGAGCTATTCACTTTGTATCTGACTAGTGCGTCACAAGCACAAAAATCTGTTCCCCACTGTTTTGTTTTGACGACAAATCTCGCATTTGTATTACAATCACTCAGCTTACTTGCTATAAAGCCCTGAGTGTAACTTTTGATCGCGAATTTAGATTTTGTACACGTAATTACGTGACATTGAGTTTTATACTAAGATCTACCATGTTCAGATGATACCAAAATGGACCTACTGTGCGCATGGTTGTATACTGTTCTTCTGCAACAAGGGCGTTCTATTTGGTCATTGAGTGCAAGGTCACGGTACAAACTCAATTCTAACGGTTCAGTTTTAACCAAACTGTTTGAAAGACTGTATGCATAATGCTGTAAAACAGTGACGAAAACGTTTACATGCTCAAAAATCTTAGGTAGCATCATACTAATGTAATATACAGCAGCATTGATGTATGCTGCTCTTATGAATGTAAAATAAAAGCAGCATTTGATTTCGGCTTACGCATTGTACTTGCTATTGACGATGGGGTAGCTTGAGAGATGGAGTGGAGCAGACAACAGGTTTCGCTCAAGGCGACAACCCAAGTCCACTGTTCTTCGCTGTTCTCGTCAATGACCTCCCCTCACACATCAAGCAGCGACACCCCCACGTGAAGGTAATCATGTACGCAGACGACCTCTTTATGTACAGTCCGAGTAGATTTCACCTACATGGTGGGGAGCAGCCAGGCCCTCGACAGCATGGTCTCGACGCACCCGAGCTGATTGAAGGAGAACGGCAGAGACGCCTCTCCCACGGCTTCGAAGTAATGCCAAAGTAATACCAAGCCTGGGGGGGGGGAGGAATTCGGGTTTAGTAGATTTGCGAGTCTCACACTAGTCACGCAGGCTGTTAGTGGCGCATGTGCATCATGCAATCCTAAAACCTCCACAAAAAAAAAGATTTCACCTACAACAAGCTGATAACTCTGCATAATTATGTTGCGACTGTAGGACTTCAGATAAGCAAGACAAAAACCGAGGCTATGAAATTCAGAAGAGGTGGGATGTTGGCAGGTAGCGACTCATTCCGCCTTGACGGACAAAGCTTGAAGATAGTAAACTCCTTTTGGTACCTCGGCCTCACATTAACAACGACGGGTAAGTCGTTCTCAGCGCATATCGAGGAACGAGCTCGGAAGGCGATCGCGGCCGCAGCTATGATCGAATCCCCACAGAAACTTGCAGTTGCTACGGCCGTGAGCTTATTCGACCTGAAGATCGCACCGACAGCCACCTATGGAATTCAGATCGTCTGGGAGAAACTAACCGTGCGTGACCTGACAACCTTTTATAGAGTGAAACCTGCATTTCTGAAAATGGTGCTCGGGCTGCACACGACATTGCGAAACCGGCTACCGGTCTACTTGTTGACCGATACGCCATCGTTTGTAAAAGATATACGCAAAAAGTTTAATCTCCCAGTAACCTCAGCCTACTGAACCTTCATCGAAAAACACAGATCGAAGCGACTAGAGATCAACTCACAGTTCATCAAAACACCAGCAATGATTGAATCGAGCTAGAAGAGGACGAACAGAACGAATAGTCATTTGGTCACCAGGTTTGCCGTTCACGGCTTTCACCATTTGACGTGCATGGCGCAAGGTTATCACGAACCTGAACAAACCTGTGTCTGCAAATATTGTCGAAACGTGTGTGATAGATATCATGTAGGAAATTGTAATCAAATCAGGTCATTGACCCAGCTTACAGAATTGAATGTTTTATCATCTTGACGATGTTGGCATATGAACATATGTATTTTACGAGTAGAAATCTAAATGTACAAATGTATATACTCACCAAATGTCAGCTTTATAGGATATAGCTTACTAGGTATAATTACACGATAAAGTGAGAAATAAATTGAGTTTTGCGTGTGACTAATTAATCGACTTATTCACTGCAATTTTCCATTCAAGTATTGCAGTTTTGGCTATTGCTGTTCTAGCGATAACTTATCGAAATTAAAAT
Source organism: Dermanyssus gallinae (assembly GCA_003439945.1). NCBI lineage: Eukaryota > Metazoa > Arthropoda > Arachnida > Mesostigmata > Dermanyssidae > Dermanyssus > Dermanyssus gallinae. The sequence goes on from QVRM01006291.1 coordinate 451,190, forward strand.
ACTCTCTAATTTCTGTTATTCATGAACTTCTTTAGTTCAACCTTTAATACTGTCGTGTTTGTTATGATTGGCTTGATGCCGGTGATGTTGTTATTGTTGCCACTGCTGTAGCTGTTGTTTTCGTCGCCATTGATGGTGTTTCCCTTTTGCAACAACAGAAGTTATCGGCAACACCTGTTAAAGTGTGTTTGACCTATTATGGAAATTGGTAGAGACGGTTTCGTTGAATCCAGATCCGAATCTTATGCGTTTTGTCGGAATCGTTTGGTGCGCCACTAAAACTTTGCAGCTGTTGTTGTCGTTGTTGTTGTTGCTGTGGTTGTTTTTTGTTGCTGCTGCTTTATTGTTGTTGTTGTTTTTGGTTGTTGTTGTTGCTGCTGCTGTTATTGTTGCCGCTGCTGTTGTTGTTGTTGCTGCTGCTGGTGTCGTTGTTGTTGACTGTTAATGCTCTTAAAGCTACAGAGAGTAGCTCAATTGCAATGGTACTGCGTGTGCTACTGGCGGCATGATAAAGACGATGTTGATGATGGTGATTCTGATGGTACGGTAGTGGTAGTGGCTGCGACGGCGGTAACGGTTGCCATACTACAGTTGCTGCAGGGTGGTGCAGACTGGTACTGCAGACGCCGCACGGCAAAATGCTACAAAACGGCGGCAAAGTACCAAAACTGACTAACACGCCTACCGGGTACCACCGAGATGATGATGGTGATAATGATGAAGAAGAAGAAGAGTGAGAAGTACGAGAAAAGAAAAAAACAACAAGAGAGAAAGAGCGAAACTTAAGAGAAAAAAGAGACGAAGGAGTAAGAGAAAGAAAAAGACCGTTAGAAGAAACGAACCGAGAGAGCTAGATAGAAGAACAACGAAGCAAACGAACAGTGCGAAAGTGAAGCTGCCGCGCGTCGCGCTCACGCGCTTCGAACGGCAAGCGTCGTGTCGACGCCTACGGTGGGGTGGTTGGGGGGTGGTTGGTGGGACTGTTGTTGCCTCAACTACGACAACTCCTTACCGCCACCGTGGGGCTACTACCTCTAGCCAACTGCCACGATTGTACCGACATGATGAGCTGTGAACATCGACGACGACGACGGACGACCACGACGAAGAACACGCGCTCCTATGGGAATCTACTTTAACAACTGCTGCACGGGCACCAGCAAGAGCGGTGCCAGTTGCTACAGCGCCAGCCCCAGCAGCAGCAGCAGTAGCAGCACTTCGAGCAGATACGATCGCCTCGTTGTAGCAAACAGCCTGGGAGCTTTCCTATGAGATTTCTCCTTCTTCCTCGTATGGAAATCTAAACGTGTGCACCCGTCGACAACGGCGGCAACCATCATCATCAGTCAGCTATGGTCTGTCTGTGAACAGGGCGGGAAGCGAGACACAGAGCAAGCGGGGGGACGGGCGGTTGGGGTTTAAGCCGACCGTTCTAACCCCAGCGACCTTCAGGGCGGGGGTAGAACGGTTCCAGCAGCAGCAGCAAGAGCCGTCGCCGTGGCGATTATCGCTCTACCATAGCTGCTGCTGCTACGACAGTAGTTGTTGTGGTAGTGTGGTCTAAGCGGGTTGGGGTTGAGAATGGGGGTAGTAATGGATAGGTGATTATTGCCGTCTACCGGAAGGTCGCCGGTTTGATTCCTATTGTTGTTGTTGTTGTTGATCAAACGTCTTTTGAGCGAGCGATGCTCATTGGGATAGATACATGATCAGAACCATGTATCTATCTCATGCATCTATCGCGCGATAAATGTTTTATCATCATTCAAAAGTGGTATCTATCGCCATGGATATGTCAACATGTCAGGCTTTCGGTGCATTGAAGATAAGCCTCACGGCGGCTTTTCTCAGCTTGTAAAGAACGCAGGATAGTTTTTATCCAAAAAAAAGTTAACAACAACCTCCTCAAACATGTTTTTAATTCTAGAGTGGTTAATGTCTATTATGATTATAATGATATCTTATACTGTCGCTGATATCTTGAGCTAACCTTACGAGAAACGGTTTTACACGCACACACACATCTAACAAGGCAGAGTGTAATAGTGGTGTTCAGAGCGACGTTGATCGGTGTTCTTCATTGCTGACCGGCCCATTGTCTCCATTGCAATCGGCACGAAATTATTTCTCGACTTTGACTCGGTGTAATTACTTTTCTGTTTCTCCGCCTCGGTGGCGCTGTGAGGCAAATAGGACGGTGCGACTCTGCAGGAGACTGTCGCATCCACAAACAGGCATTAAACTTTATTCCACGACAGGATGGTGACTACCTTCATTCTGTTCGCCAAGTCTCATATAGTGCTTGCTATTCTACCATAACTAGTAGAACCATGTATTTCCATAGCTGTCGGCACAAGGTAAATATTTCCAAAATCTACTTATTTAGGCCTGATTTTCCTTCTTGCGTGCCCTGCTACCCGCCCTGTGCTATTGTGCAGTGTTGTAGTGCAGTACAAGTGTGGTAAATGAACATCTTCATTGTTATTAATGTTATTATTGTTGTCGTTGTAGTCTTGTCCCTTTTTGCTACCGTCGTCGATTTCAGAAAGAAACAACATATTCTTCACAACCACACAAAATAGTCTGCTTGGCCTACTAGAAAATATTAGGCTAAGGCAGTAAGCATCCGGCTTATATCACGTAGCGGGCATTCTTCAGTTGGACCGGAATTCAGTGTCAGTTACCTATCTGAGTTAATAGTAACGCCTACAGTTCAATCAAAATAGACCACCTAGACATTTCTGTTGCCAGCTTTAATGATCGCAATAAGATTTTATAGCATGACCGGAGCGAATGTATTAGAGGCGAGCTTCTATCCAAGAGAAGCAGATGGAAGCCCTGCCAATAATTTATTCATTTGCTCTTTCGTGCCTTGTTACGGGTAAGATATATTATGTCACTAAAGGCTCCAATATAGCATAACTAAGCAAGTATGTAAGAAAACAGTAACTATTTCATTAAGAAAGACGGTACACTGGCGACCGTAGGTAAGTTCCAATGTCTTTACAGCCCTTAATTTAATTCAGGTGTAAGTCATGGCTATCTATCTTGACACGTTTGTTATAAGACTGTATATATTACTGAGGGAGTTTTTGATAAGATATGCAAGTGTCTCAGATTGGCCACGGGAGACCTACGCGCTGGTGAATTTCGTTCCAGCAAAGGCAGTCATTGGATATACAAAATGGTAACGTCACGACGGTGCTTGGCACCTTGTCCAGGTGGTCGACACCAGGTTTGGACCTAGGGCTGATGTAGTTTGTCGTCACGTTTACTGCGGGACAATTGTTTACACCCCGTATGATTTGAATAAAATATTTAAAAAAAACATATATATATATATATATATATATATATATATATACATATATATATATATATATATATATATATATATATATATATATATATATATATATATTTACAATGTAATTAATATCGTTATGAACTTATTTCGAGGTTTGGCAGAACTCGGCAAGAAAATAACTTTTCCAATGGAAGAAAGAAGCGAAAACGTCTTGTTTAGGAGAGAGAGTGAAGTTTATAAAAGTAGTTTATTCTGCCTTTTTTCTCCTACATAGCTGTGCGAAATCTACGTTTGCGGGAGAACCAGTTAACGCAGGAAGTAACCGATTATACCGGCGTGTTCGGCGGAAAATTCGTTCCAGCAAAGGCAGTCATTGGATATACAAAATGGTAACGTCACGACGGTGCTTGGCACCTTGTCCAGGTGGTCGACACCAGGTTTGGACCTAGGGCTGATGTAGTTTGTCGTCACGTTTACTGCGGGACAATTGTTTACACCCCGTATGATTTGAATAAAATATTTAAAAAAAACATATATATATATATATATATATATATATACATATATATATATATATATATTTACAATGTAATTAATATCGTTATGAACTTATTTCGAGGTTTGGCAGAACTCGGCAAGAAAATAACTTTTCCAATGGAAGAAAGAAGCGAAAACGTCTTGTTTAGGAGAGAGAGTGAAGTTTATAAAAGTAGTTATTCTGCCTTTTTTCTCCTACATAGCTGTGCGAAATCTACGTTTGCGGGAGAACGAGTTAACGCAGGAAGTAACCGATTATACCGGCGTGTTCGGCGGAAAATTCATGAGCTTGCGCAGAGAAAAATGAATAGTCAGATTGAGGAAAGTCATCAAAGGTCGATATGTTGTTATGCCTTACGTTAACGCTTTTTCGTGAAAATTCGTAAAATTTTTCCATTAAGACCAAAAATGTATGTCCAAAAGACCAGTCTCACACAATAGCAAATTTAATGCCCACATTTTCGTACGTTGTGCATTTTCTAACATACATCATTCTGGCTGAGTAAGCGAAAGTTTGATTAAGTAGTCAACTACATTCTTCTTCGTAGTTAGGCATTTGATACTTTTTTGTGGGACCGGGTGACTAGTGACCGCTAAGCTAAGCTCACATACTGAGAAGAGACACGCACTATGTACCAAGAAAATGTTTGATCCGGGTCCCAGTTGTGAGCAGTGCCAGGAACCGAACTTTGGTTTCAATTAAAAAAAGGAAAAATCAAGCAGGCACGTTTGTGCTAGCTTTCATCCTTTAATTTTCAATGAACAAAGAAGTACGCGGAGTAAGGGAAACCTCGTATTATTTAGGTCAATAGCATGGTCTTATGCTACTAACAATATGTACTAGCAAAATAGTAAATCATAGCGTGCTAGTTTAGAGAGATCGTCTATTTGTTTAAACTGAATATGTGTTTATATTCAATTCCACGGGGCAACGCGGCTTCGGTCCGGCGAACCCTCCAGAGATGATTGTTCCCTACATTGGACCCTTCGTAAAGGTGCACACCTTTGTAGGGACTCAGTTGTCATGTTCCCGCCGTTAGTCATTGATTACAATTAATAAATAAACAAAACAATAATTATTCAATTCCACTGAACTAAATTTTTTATTGTAGCGTCCTAAAAACGGAGATTGTTTTTACGCTATCCTTCTGCTAATGAAATTCCAGCGAAGTCCATTCACTCCCGAGCATGACCGCGTGTATAATGCTTTAATACCTCCTACAAGAACTTTTCCACAACTGCTCTTTTTGGCATATTTTTTGTTGTAGTTGCTTAGAATAAGATTACTGTGCGTTGCAGTTCGTGCTGTGTTAGGGGTAGCGACTAACAGAATCACGTGAGAGCTCAGTAATTTTTCGTGTTTGAGAGCTTATACGTAGTCGCAACAGTGTAATCACTAATCAGGGGCATTTGCTGTTGTTGTTGTTGTTTGCACCTTCGTTGTTGTTATTATTATTATTATCTGATTGATACTTCTGCTAGGAAAATGAAGTTTAGTCAGTGCTGGATGGTATTAAGGATCTTATTGTTTCCCCCATAGAGGCGCAGTGGGGACGAGAGAGAGAGAGAGAGAACGGGAGGGTGAGAGGGCTTTAGTCTATTAGTGATCGACAGGTTCCTCGGCATCGCTTCCGCGACGTGGTTCCTGCCGCTTCTCCTGCTGACGCTGCAGTACGACTCCGCCCTGGCGAATCGTACGAGTTACGAAATTTCTGACTGCTTCATCGAACGGCGTATTTGGGCCTGCCTTCCTTGCCTCTGCCATAGGTTTTCCATGGCAGAGGCAAACATATTCTATGTTGCCCGCGCTGCTCCTGTTGCAGTTCGACGCTGCAGACGCTGCCGTGTAGGCCAGTGTAGCGACCGTTGGTGATCGGATTGCCATCATCAACGGGCATCAATCACGGAGCGATGGAAGACCAGCCGCCCGGCCGACAAAACCTCCTCTGGCTGGCCAGGCAGGCGGGCAGACAGGTAGATCGCATACCTTGACCGCCGTATTCTCTATTAATTCCTCTACAGGTCGCTTCGTTTCTCTTCGTGCTCCGCTTCCTTGTCAGTCAACATCAGCAACGAGAGTTGCCACTTGCCAAAGAGAACATACAGACACAAAGAGAAACAGGTAGACGTCGAAGTTAACGAGAGATTTCGAGATAAACCCTTAGATATATATATTTCGAAATAAACTTAACGTCAATATATTGGGAGAAGATTGGTGATTGCTACAGGAGTTAAAAGAGCGGGGGGAGTACTTACTGCAGCGCTTGTCGTTGGACGTTCAGAGGGGGAACGCTGCGTCGGTGAGAGGAACTTTGGCCAGGTGGACCAGTCCCAGCTTGGACCTAGAGCCTTGAGTTGCTTATTTTCAGTTCATTATGTGACACATTGTGATAACAGACAACATGGACAAAAAAATTTGCCGGCGGGCTATGTTGGTCCAATATATATATATATAGAAAGAGAGAGAGCGGAAAGTGAGAGAGAGAAAGCGGGAAAATGAGATAAAGAAAAGAGAAACGGGCGGGGAAGGTGATGCATGCGTTCAAAGGAAGGGTAAAGAGCGATAAAGAAACGACAAAAAACAAACACCATCAACAACAACAACAACACAACAACAGAACAACAACAGCAGCAGAATAACAGTCAGCCGAAAGAGTCTCTTTCTAGCCACAGCAACACCTCATCATCAGTGGCAGAGCAACCCAGACCAGCAGCAGCAGCATCAACAGTAGCAAGCTCATAAACGGTGCCACCGCCATGGGTCAAGTCGGCATCATCGTCTGTGATGTGGTAGTAGTACCAGCGAGTGGGCTAATGATGATGATGATGATTATTACGAGGGGGTGATGCTGGCGTTGTTGTTGTTGTCGTTGTTGTTGTGTTCGACTTCGTTGTTGTTGTGTTCGACTTCGTTGTTGTTATTGTTGCTGCTGCTGCTGCTGCTGCTGTTGTTGTTGTTGTTGTTGTTGTTGTTGTTGTTGTCGTCGTCGTCGTCGTCGTTTCGGCTAGGGCCACCGTTGCCAACAACGTCAGCCCCGATCCGGCCAGTCCCACCCGGCAGCGGCGAGCCTGGGAGTTTCTCGTGGCCGGTTGTTGTACGTACGAGTCCACCAACCTACGTACCTATAGTACCTACCTACGTATGTCACAGTATGTCTCTACCTGTGTGACAAGCAAACGACACTAAGTTACACGAGGTTCATAGTGCCGCCGCCGCCGCCGCGGCCGCAGTGTGGGAGAAAACGAGTAGGACGCTATACAGCCATAGATGCATACTGTATACCCACACACCTCGAGCACGCGCGCGGGCGCCGGAGAGAGGCGGCGGCGGCGGCGAAGCAGACGAAGTCAAACGAGAGACGAAGTCACACAGAGCAAAGCAACGGTGAGACGACATGACAATCGAGGGCTGAAAGGATCACGATAACGACGATGATGATGATGGTGATGATGATGATGACGACGATAAAGGCTCTCCTACGGACAAACGGGCACGGTTCTCGCGTCGGCATTTCATTGTGGTTGCTGCTGCCGCTGCTGCTGCTGCTGATGCTCTTGTTGCGATTGCTGTGATTGTTCTTGTTGTTGTTGGTGGTGTTGTTTTTGGTACTGCTATTGTTATTGCTCATGTTGTGGTTGTTGTTGTTGATGTTGTTGTTGTTGTTGTTATCATTTTTGTTGTTGTTGTCATCATCGATGTCGTTGCCGCTCATCTGAAGACACCGAAAGCTCTGGCCAAACGACGACAAATACGGCGAATAAGAAGAAGAAGAAGGAAAAGAAGCCGACGAATAAGACAAGATGGAAAGGACGACGACAGAGAAAAGAAATACAAGAAGGCGAAGAAAAAGAAAGAGATCGAGAGGAGATCAAAGAAGAAGGAGGAGGAGCAGAATAAGAAGAAAAAGAAAGCGAAGCTTACTAACAAACACACACACACAAACTCGCACACCACATAGACTCTCACGGCAAGACAAAACCACGCCAGGCGACATTCGGCGTTCATCGATGGATTGCTTGTCGTCAGTAGCCGGCGTAGTAGAAGCAACAACAGAAACAACAACAACCACAGCAGCGGCAGCAGCAACAACAACAACCACAACAGCGGCAGCAGCAGCAGCAACAACAGCAACAACAACAGCAATGCCACGAAGCCAATGAAGTGGGAACTGTTAAGTGCTCGGCTTCACGTGAGCTCTCGGTCCATCGACATCCAGCAGGCTATGCAAACTCTGTACCCACCCGCTCTGCTGTGTCTGCAGAGCCTGCGGCGCCGAAAGAGCGCCGCGTTCCGTTCCGCATTTTCAGGCGATGCCGATCTGGGGTGGCTGGCAGGCTGCCCGGCTGCCTGGCTGCGAACTGCGAGAGCAAACGAAGCTCTGAAGGGAAACAAAACGGCCGACGGTTAATAGAAGCAACCAAGCCAAAACACCGCAGTACAAGTGCCGGCAGTAGCAGCAAAGGGTACCAGCCATAACTGTCGGCGGCCACAATAAATCTCTTCGTAGCAACAGCAGCACCACCATCACCACCTCGTCGTCGTAGTCGTCACACCAAAGCGCCCGCCGCCGATACCGATCGACAGGTTGGCCGCAATGCCAAAGCCTGTACTTAGAACAGAGCAAAGCCCCTGATTATAGTACTGAAGTAATTGGCCATTGTAGTAGAAATCATAATAGTAGTAGTAGTAGTAGCTAGTGTAGAGCCCGGTGGCGTGGTGGATCAAGTCTGCGCCTCGCAACCGGAGCAGACACATAGGTGCGCGGGTTCGAACCCCACCGTTGCACATTTGTATTTATGGGGGTCCGTCTATGAGGCAATGTGAAAAACAGTTCCGTGGACGTTAAATCTTGGCTGAGGGTCAGCCCGAAAACTTTACTTTAGTAATAGTGTAGAGCCCGGTGGCGTGGTGGATCAAGTCTGCGCCTCGCAACCGGAGGAGACACATAGGTGCTCGGGTTCGAGCCTCACCGTTGCACATTTGAATTTATGGGGGTCCGTCTATGAAGCAATGTGAAAAACCGTGCACGTTAAATCTTGGCTGAGGGTCAGTCCGAAAGCTTTACTTTAGTCGTAGTAGTAGTTGTTGTTGTCGTTGTAGCAGTCAAAGTCTCGTCCGGCCCTCGGTGCGTTAAAGATATACCTGCCGCATGGCGATTCCAAGCCCGTAGGGGACGGATAATGATGTACTAATAAAACGAATCAAAAGTGTCCTCGTAATTTTGTTTCCAACTTTATTAACGGTTATTGTAGTCTTAGAAGTAATCCGGGCTGCGTACTGACCAGCCGGACGACAGGTGCGGTCGGCGTCGACATGTTATCGACTATGTTAGACCTACGTTACGAGCGTTTGACACGTCAAGATCAACTTCTAAACAAAAATTGCCGGGACGACGTGCACATAACTCATCTTGCTGCAGATTTGCGAAACGTGTCTCGAATACGGAAATACAATCGTGTTAGTAATAAACAGACCTTTATTAGAAATTAGTCACGCTCATTGAGGGTGTGTATGGTTGCACACCATGATAATTATCATCTCGATGCAAACATGTGTCTGTTATCTAAGCAATCTAAGCAGCCATTTCTGTGGAGTACGGAGGTAAGCGTGGAAAATGCCACACAAAGGCAGGTTCTCAGCCGACAAGCGTCGCGTCAAGATCAAACCCGCGGTTTGCGAAATCATGTGCCTGTCCGCCGTCAGTTCCTTCTAGAGCCTAGAACAGCACTAGAATCTGGCCGATTGTTTTTCTGCTGTGTGTGTGTGCTTAGATATTTGAGGGGCTCACGGCTATCTGCCCGTGCAACCAGTCCGGGGCCGGCGTATTTTCGGCACACGGCGTAGGCACGACATCTTAACCATGAATACAGCAAGCCCCTCTGAGCCCTGCTAGCTTCGGAAGTAAAAGCAAACTTGTATGATCAGGGCAAGAAAATAAACATAGCCTTTATTCGTGCGTGCGTTATTCGATAAGTAACGTTGATACTATTGGCATCTATTAGCAATTGGTCTATTGGCATCACTCATTTGAATGCTGCACATCAAGGCCATATTTACATTTATTTTCAGCGTAGGCGCCAGCCATACCTTAGCCCCAACACGTCGTGCCAAGCATTAGGGTCGACAATTGCTCAGCGTTCGCAGACAGGTATGATAAACAACTCCCCCTCATGGCCTCGAAGCACTGGACACGCGCACCAAACCGTGGGGGTATACGAGAGGAAGTAGCGTTTTTAGTGGGTAGCCCCTGATCACCGAGGAGTTCCACACCTCCCATGCGCTTCACCACGCCCTTGCGGGGGGACATTGCCAGACATCGCCATCTGTGCCGAGTGTGCATAAAGCATTTTCCCAAACTTCTTGTAGAAAAAGAAGAGATACTTTGTATCATATCTCTTTAGGTAGTTATCGGAGCGCCATAGGTCAAACCAAAATTAAGCAGACACCCTGCACAACAATTCGGACTCCCAAACCCCCAGAGGGAGTTGGAAAGTAAGTAAACCATAAAATTGGCTAATATAATATTGTGATATGTTACTAGCAAATAAACTTAGTATTGCACGTAAGAAATTTCACAATTGAAGATGAAGAGTTATGTTTACGTTGCACGTTAAAGCCTTATAAAAAAAATAATTGTTTTTTTTTATTATTGTTGTAACGACGCGGTTTATATTATGATTGTTATTATAATTGTAACCTCGTTAAAGACATAGCTGTTTTAGTTTCAGTAAAGTTTACAAAAATGTTCACAAATGTTTTTCTTAAACGCTAACAGCACCTTAGACAATTCCCTTGATAACAAACACGAGATATATATATATATATATATATATATATATATATATATATATATATATATATATATATAATTGGCCTAAAATAAGTGGACACGTGTGATAGCGTCATAATTATAGGAACTACAGAAGCAGCATCACAAGGAATAAGTCCTTGGTATCTACCTAACTATGATTTTAAGGCATCTGCGGAACGCCTGTATCAACCTCGGGACTGATTACGACATAACATACATTTATACATTTGTGTGTGTTGAAGAGACGGTGCAATGAAGCTAGTGGCAGTGTTGTTGTACTCGTAGGTAGTCAGTTTTAGGGACTCCTGTGTTAGTGGCAATTTTGCTTTTACTGCTCAAATGGTTTTCACACTTAGTTTTAAGCGCCTTAATAAAATAATATATATATATATATATATATATATATATATATGGGTGTGGATCAAAACATTCTGATACATATTTATAAAAAAATATTGTTAATTTAATTTTACAAATGTTTTTGTTCCCTGCAAAATAGCTCCTGCCTGCAGCCATGTACTTGTGCCACCTTTGTGTCTGCTTTGCAAAACATGCTTTGTACACATCTTGCAGAATCGAGTTAAGTTGCTCCTGATAATTTATCATTATATAGTCTCCTTCTATATAATGATAGTCTCCTTCTATATAATGATAGTATCCTTATATAGTCTCAAAGCGTTGGCCCTTCATTTTTTCTCCGTGGGAACAGGAAAAGTTCCACTGAGCCAGCTCCGACGAATAGTAAGGTTGTGGAAATATAGAAACTGAATTTTTCATCAAATAGTCCGAGGTTTTCTTTTGTTTTAATAACACCGAAGGTCTCGGGACTCATGTTTGGTGTCTTCACGTCCGTCGTGTTTCGGGACACTGCTTGATGCTTATCACATGCAGTTCGTAACATTTCCACCGCCTTAAAGCAAAGGATTTAAGTTTTTTTATTTATTTTGTTGGTTTCTGCTTGACTTTCAGTTAATTTAAAATCACTTTCTTCACGAATTTAAACCTAACTCAAATACCAAAAATAACGCCGCCACCGATTGGCGACCAAAAAAATTTGGCCTGCGTATAGCTCATGAATGACAGTTCTAAGCAAAACAAAAGCGGAAGACCTTGGTGGTTTCGGTCTGGTGGCAGAATTCGAAGTACTCGAACCGATCTGCCCTTCTGTATATGTATTATATATATATATATATATATATATATATAAATATATATATATATATATATATCGACGAGACGCAATGTCTCTGAGAGCCGTCGTATGTCATCATTTGGCCGCATCATGGCCGCGGAAGTGAACCGACACCATAGATCGTCTGCGGTTGCGGCGCTAAGAAATCAGTAGCAAGTTTGACGCTACTCCCACAACAACGACGACAACAACAACAACGACGACAACAACAACAACAGCAACAGCTACTGCGGACTGCGTCTACTACAACAACTACTATTGGGAACACTTCGAAGGAGATGTAGGCAACAAGTCGATGGTCACTTACAGTGGCGACAATTTGTTTGTCTGCCCGTTCGTCTATTTATCTATCTGAACGGGCGCTTATTGTTGTACTGTTCAGAGTGTAGCAAACGGTCGGGGGCGCATCTTGTCTCCACCCGCCTCTCTTTCTCCTGTCCCAACCTCTCTCCCCCCCTCTCTCTCTCTCTCTCTCTCTCTCTATATATATATATATATATATATATATATCGCTCTTTACATAGTCTCTCTCTCTCTCTCTGTCTGTTACACACGCACGCCTGCCTGCTTACTCTCTCGTGTTGCCCCTTTGTCAATTAATCAATCTCACAATTTTTCCTCTTCCTCCGTACTTCTCTCTTACTCTGCTGCTCTCACAGTTTTTTTCGTTACTTCTCTCCCCTTCCCTCTTGTTCTTTCTCTCTCTCTCTCTCTTGCTATCTCTCTTCCTCGCCCTTGTTCTGTCTGTTAGTCTGTCTGTCGGTGTCCTTTTCTGTATAGCTCTGTTGCGTTGTCTGTGCTATCGGCGTTGTTGTTGTTGCTGTTGTTGTTGTCGTCGTCGTCGTCGTTGTCGTCGTCACGGGCGACGAATAAGCCCGCCGCCGACCGGTGAAGTTCCCACGAGCAAACGCGGGAGCGACTCACCCTCTCACTGGCTTTCACTCTCTCTCTCTCTCTCTGCCTCTCTCGCTGGATCTTCCTCTTCTTTCTCTCTCTAGCATTTGTTCGCTCGATCCGTATTGCTTCAATTGCTGCTGCTGTTTTCTCTCCTCTGTGAGCAGTTTCGATGCTGCGCGCCCTTTCCTTTCCTTCTGGTCAGAAAACACCCACACGCATCCACATGCATACTCGCTAGACACATGATGATGATGATTATGATGATGACGACAACAACGCCAACAATGCCAACAACAGCAACAACAGTAACAACAACAACATTGCTAACAACGACTACAACAACAGCCAATTTACGCCATTTAACTGGCTTCCCTACCACCGATAGGTGGGCGAAGTGGGTGATAACCAACCAAAGTTTCCATTCATCCATCTCGAGTGATCTTTCCTGGATCTACATGAAATCATCCCGCACTGGTCTGCAGGTAGTGTACGTTGTGTGTAGGCGCAACAAAATCCGTCGTGACTACCCCTTGCTGATCATTGATGCATCGATTACTTACTTGGCTGAATCTCGACATTCGTTCATTGGTCTGTTTGTTTGTCGGTTGGGCGGGCGGGCGTGCCTTCGGGGGTTAACTGGTTGGGGGTTAACTCGTCGTCGTCGTTGTTGTTGGTGGTGATGGCAGTGGTGATTGTATGAACTTTTCCCATCGCTGCTATCACCCCATGGATCCATTAATGCATCTCCGACCTCAACCCCCCCCCCCCGCCCCCCGGCTCGCTGTGCAGGCTGATGGGGGTTTAATTGCCCGCGTACTGCACGCGCCATTGCACTGTTTCTGCTGCTACGTAATGATTGGTGCTGTAACTGCGCTGTTCTGTTGCTGTTGTTTCTGTTGCCCCCGCTACCATTTGCATCGTTTTGAGGTCATCAACGGTGCAGAGTGCGTTCAGCTCTCGTGTCCGTTCAGAGCACGTTTTCTCGTAAGGGCATCCTTAAGTCTGATTCAAATAAAAGCGTGTGAAGCTCCGATCTCCGGCTTGCATCGCCGCGCTATTTGTATAGAGTTAAATTATCTTTAACTTGAAAAAATAAATGTTACTTATACTAGTAACATTAGCTAAACACATCATACAATCATCATTATCAACACAATCAATATAGCATCAATATTTGCGTTTCTCTTTTGAAAATTACACTTGCGAGGCGCGGCAGATTGATCGAGAATACGACAGGCCCTTACTACACTTCTGGCAAGGACTCATTTAGGAAATACTTTGCCCCTTTACGGTCTATAAAGACCGTATAGTCCCACAAGGTCCAGAATAAGACCAAGTGTTTCCGTAGAAACAGGCACAACTTGCCAAGCTGTTGAGAATTTAGTGTACTTACGTATTTTCACCGCTTCGGCCCTATCACCTCAACCCGTCGGCTTAACGGAGCTGCTATACAGCAATTAAGCTGAGATGAGAATGCTGCTATCCACGACACGGTTACATCTTAGGTTGAATACTTTTCGTAGGATTACGAGGGTGTATATAGTCATTTCAATCTAGCATCACTCACCGATAGTAAGCATATTTGTGTCAGAGTGGATGGTGGTCCAGTTCTCCGCAGAGCTTTCGTAATAATCTCTGTTCGGCTCACCTGGGTTTAACCCATGGTGAATTCTTTTCACTATATAAAATGCTTCCTTGCAACAACAGATTCTACAGAAGCAGCGCGAAGTACTGCATGACCTGCGGCTCTCTCTCTCTCTCTCTCTCTATATATATATATATATATATATATATATAGAAGCAGCGCGAAGTACTGCATGAACTCTCTCTCTCTCTCTATATATATATATATATATTTATATAAGTCTGTATATCTTTGAAGAATACCGAGGGACAGAGATAAAGGGACAGCCAAAATGATAATACGACTCGACTCTGCCAAGCACCAAGGTTTGCTGGTGAGACTTGCTGTTTGGTGGCTGAGTCCCACACTGTCTGAGTGTGAGCATGTTGTGGGGACAGCGAATCCCTGTATGCTTTTGCTCAGCCGTACGTAAATGTATTTTAAGCCCTGAACCCCCTAAAAAAGGACAGGGTAAAACTGAGAAAAAATAAAAGATAATATAAATGTAAAGGAAGGTTAGAAGGACCGGGCTGTCATAAAGGCTCTTGCCTAACATTTGAGGGTGAGCCTTTAGCGTTAATCATTTCACATTCGGAATTATAGAATTAAGCCTTTCACGGCAATGGCTAGACCGTTAAGTACAGCATTATTGGGATATTTTTTTAATTATACAATTTAAACAAATTCGGAAATACCGGGTTTAGAGGTTCGCTCTGTTGTACCGCTGTACTCGCTCTGTTGTTGTTGTTTTTTAACAACAACAACAACAACAATTGATTTTATAGTTATTGCAGACTCTATTTTCTACCTTTCCTCTACCCCCTTCTGTACAACTTCATTGGGCTTCTGCAGCGCCGGTAGTTTTCGTCGTTTTTTTTATCAAATATTATTGTGCCTTATTTGGACACACTGAGCTATGTAAGGAGAAAATCCCCGGCATATATTCCTGTCGTCGACATTGACCTCACGACTAATCATGTCATCCATTACACCGCTCGCAGAAGAGAAATATGCATTGCTCAATTAGCTTTTGAAATCCTTGTTAGTACACAAGTCTTCCTGTTTTTACTCGAAGGTCTATAGAAAATTATCTCAATCAAATTTGATTGCACTCCCACTATAAATAATAACTATTACAAAGACAACAGAAATCAGATACAAAAACTACAAATGCAACAATAATCCAACATTGCCTACATATATATTATGACTACGGCGGCGAGTTTTTATACACTTTATGCAGAAATAATCTGTAATTTAATTTCTGAACGTGGCTTGCTAAGACTGCAAGTCGGTCATGGTACTCAAGATTATGACAGTAAACGAATAATAGATACATGGTTAACAGATCTGTCATGCACAATATTTTTCTTCTTCTTCATTATTTTATCATTTCGATTTTGTGCATCGTTTTTTATGTTGTTATTGTTGATATCCGGCACCAGATCGGTGTTGTTATGTTACCTTGTTGTTGTTGTTGTTGTTGTTGTTGTTGTTGTTGTTGTTGTTGCTGTTGTTGTTATGTTGTTGTATTGTTGTTGTTGTTGTTGTTGTTGTTGTGTACACTATCATGAAGACCTTCACCTAACCAGTAGCAACGCTTCACGCCGATGTCGTGGCTGGCTCATGCCGTGTCCCACAGTCTCCACGTTGGGACGACATAAACGTCACGTTCACAACGTGAGAGAAGTTGGCGGTGAGACAACTTCTCGGTTAAAGTGCGAACTTAGATGCGCACGTTATGGTGGCCACGTCTGTACGAACGACGTCCTATTATACAGAGAGAGAGAGAGAGCGATATATATATATATATATATATATATATAGAGAGAGAGAGAGAGAGAGAGAGAGACAGAGAGCGAAGGAGAAGGAATCGCAGTTATGCAGACGACGCCCGAGCAGCTAACAATGCAAGAACAGCCACCACGAAAACGACGTCTCTGCCGGCAGCATTGGCATTGGCAGCAGTAGTGGAAGTGCTGTGGCGTCGGCAGCCATCACAAACCGTGGGAAAACTTGATCGGCGGACAAGACAAATTCAAAGAGTCGCTTCCGAGGGATGATTCCACACACACACACACTCATAGATATGCATATACACACAAATCGCTATATATATATATATATATATATATATAGAGAGAGAGAGAGAGATAGAGAGAGAGAGGCAAAAGGATAAATATATATTTGTATATATATATATATATATATATATGCGTCCACACATACATCACGGCTGGTCAACTTTTGCACAGGCGTTTGGTTACGTGTACTTCATGCGACGTCAGATAGACAAACAGACAGACAGACTGCCAGACTGTGACCACAACGTCACAACATCAACGGCTACAATGACAAGGTCACACTTGGCCAGGAACAAGGATTACATATTAGCTGCTACAGCTATTCGCTACTACGTGCGTCCACAGCAATAACAACAACAGAAACAGCAACAACAACAACAACAGCAACAACAGCAACAACAACAACAACTGCTACGATGCGAGATGATGACGGGTCGGGAATAGACCGATACATTCAGACGTCACCGCATGCCAGCCAGTGCTGTGTCTACGTGTCTGTGCGTCTATTGTTACTAGCTCTGCTGTCGCTGGTATTGTTGTTGTTGTTGTCGTCGTTTTTCACCGCTGCATATATTGTTGTTGTTGTTTTTTACCGCTGCATATATTGTTGCTGTTGTTGCTACTAATGTTCTTATTGCTTTCAGAGTTGTTGTTGTTGTTATTGACCAATTGTTGTTGTTGCTGTTGTGGTTGTTGTTGTGCTTTTGCTGTTGTTGTTCTACTTTCTACCACTCAACAACACCACCCCCGCCGTAGGATCTCTCTGTATGCTGCGTGTTGTGTTGCGGACCTCGCTATGCTGCCTGCTGATAGTGCTTTTGAGCTGCTGAGGAGCCGTAATGTGAATCAAAATATGAATAGCGTAGAGACGACAAGAAAGCCAGGAGAGGTACAGAAAGAAACAACAGAAGATTATAATAGATAAAACGTAGAAGACAATGCCGAACTGGGACTGATGAGAAGGGTGGTGGCGAACATTCCCAGGAACAAAGCGCAGTAGAAATTAGTGATTGGGGTTTGGCGCGGGCTTGGAGCGCGCTCTGCGGACAGTGACAGAGGCGTCGCAGAGTGGGGTGGGGACTGGGTTGGTGCTAACACCAATGTTCGCCCCAACGACAGGAGGAGACGAGACGTCTCGTTCTGGCTACCGTTCGACAGGTCTCGAAGGATGGAAGGTCAGAAGTAGCCGCCGTTCACCGACCGACACAACTCGCAAGCGAGCATTGCCCGCGATACGCGACAGAACCAATTAGACGGATGGGCCAACAATGAAACCACATACGCACAACGCGAGACAAGCTGGTCGGCTGCGGGATATGCTATGGCAAGATGCGACAGCCACAGTAGACTCCATAGATGAGAGGTGCTGTTGATATGCCGCCAATATATATGCGCTAATCGTCGTTGACAAGAATGACGACAAGTATGGTGATGATGAGGATAATAATACTAATAATTACTATTATCAAGTATGATGTCAAAACATTCGGTAAGCTTCCAATTAGTTTGCTCAAACGTGATATCATATATATATATATATATATATATATATATATATATATATATATATATATATATATATATATATATATATATATGACCGAGCAAGATCGCTTAGTGGCAAAGCCTGTGCCTTGCATTCGGGAGGACTGGGTTCAAGACCCAGACCGGCCACTCTTAAATTGGTTTGCATGGTTTCCAATTTAGACAAGGTAAATGCCGTAGTGGATTAAAATTAGCCATGACATGAATAAACCGTACACGGGCAATTGCCTTACGGAAAAATCTTAAAAAATATATATATATATATATGATCACCGTTTTTCGCACATCAATTGGGTCAATCAACACTGAACAGGGTATAAGTGTAATAAGGTGTTATATATGAGCAATGGAGGGGGGGGGTCACTACCTATGCGCTTCATATAAATTTTAAAGACTCACCCGCTCAATTAATCGTTTCGGGTTAATCGAATAATCTTTCCCTCAATTATTTTTCTCTCATTTTTAGAAAACGAAAGAGGAAGGTACCGGAAGGCTTTTCCACGAGCCCGACATTTTCCTCATCCGTTGCTGTTTTTGAACGGCCTTCGTATAGTTCGTCGTAAATTGAAATGCCAATTGTCAAAACTTTCCGTACCAGTCATACACACCGTTCAGGAATAGAGCTGATTTATCTGATAGATTCATTCCCAATGGCCGATCGAAGCCCTTCGAGACACTTATGCACGTTCGTTCTCGCTGGAATTTATACACGCTCACTGTGCGCAGTCCGATTTGTTGGGTATTTGGGAATTTTGTATTCTATAATTTCAATCTACGACAAACAAATGCAACATTTAGATCCGCACCTTTTTACGCACTCAAAAAAACTCCTCATCTATTAGCTGCATAAGAGATGAGTTCTTGGCATTCTCTACCATTGTATGTATGGTTGAAAGTATGTTAAGAATTCTTTGTTTTATGTTTACCGGAAACGTTTGTTAACGTAAGCTCTAATATAGTTAGATGGATTAGAACGATAGTATAGTGATATTCAGGAGAGGAGCTTCAATCATAGGCAAAGCTGACGACGAGGCACCACGTTTTGTATATTGAAAAAAGGCTCTCAAATGTTAAACAAAGTCCCGCTTTGCCGCCTAGACTAACACAAGTGACGCTTTAAAGCAAATTACTAGGTGTTTGCCTACATTTCTACACGCAGTGTGTGCATATACCCTGGGAAATACAGGACTCTTACTGTATGCGGGGTGTTTATTAACGATCCGCTTAGTCGTCAGAAGCAGCCATGACTTTTGCGCAAATACTTTGTGCTAAAGCAATTTGTGCTTGCTTTCATAAACAAATAAAGCGCCTTTCAAGATTGGAATAACGTACGCGCAATTTGCCCTAGCAAAGACTGCAGAAGCTAAAACCTAAGTGCGATTCGAAAGACCTTAGAATGAGCTTGGCTAGGATGACTTATCTGCCTTAGGGGAATAGTGCTAGCGGCTCGTTTATCCGGTGGCCGTAGTGTAGCGACAAACTTAAGTTATTTAGATTTTAGGTTAAGTGAATTTAGATCCGACGAAACGTCAACACAGACCGCTGGGAAAATGTTTGTGGCGGCAGTTGAAGGAGGCAACATTTAAGCACTCTAGGCAGCTGTACTGAAAAATTTGCGAAACAGCCGGTACTATCGTATTGCCACGTAATGGAATGCCGAAAACAGCTGACAACAGTAAAAGTGTAGATGTTATATGCATACTCAATATGAGTGAAATAAATGTGATTAAGATTTTGGCGTTCATATCTTTATTCGGTATGTTTTGGGCTCACGCAAATACAGCCGATTGGATTCTGTAATTCTAATAGTCACGGCTAGAAGCTTTAATATATATATTTATGTCATCGGCGTAGAGTTTGTATGATACAAAAAACTTTGTAACTCCACGCAGTGAGCTGCGAGACGCATCGGCGATCTTTGCACTTTTCCGCCCTGTGCGACAGCCGCTGAAGTCTTCAAATTGTATATGTGACGACTGTATTGTAATTATGTACTATCTCAAACTGTAAAGTTATTGCGGAATGAACAATATGTAATAAACTTTGTAAAATCAGTTTAAGGTCCTGTTCGACGACGTATGTCCTAAGCATGTCCAGGACTAGAAAGACTTCCCCCTTTAGCTTGAAGGGTTCGGTACTTGACAATAGAACAAGTTGACATCAATCAACTATTCAAGGCCTTATTACTAGCGCTGATATTTTGGCCAGTGGAATGTTATAGTCCACTCGGTTAGAAGCTCTCGGGAAATCGAAGTACAGTGTTTAGATAGGTCGATCATTATCATGCGCTAGGGTCCAGTCGTAAGCACCCTCAAATATCCTAACGAGTGAGTACTCATGGAACGGGCTTACCTAACCTAACTGTCTATTCCAGCAAGGTGCCTTCAGGTAAATTCTATTTTCTAGAATAAAACGGTTCATTAACGGGGTAGGCCCAAGTCACAGAATAATACGTCAAACTATAAGTGGTAGCTAGCCAGGAGTACATAAAATCAGAAATTACAGTGAGTAGAGCAAATAACTACCTAAAAGTGGGTATCGGCACATCACTTAAAATCATTTTTGTTTCTCCCTACGAAAACTGCGATACAGTATTTATAATGCTATTAAATCAACTTAGGTTTAACAAACAAGACTTCAGGTCATCAGGATATTTTGTGGACATACATATCGAATCCATATATATATATATATATATATATATATCCCGTGCCACGCTGTATATCCATTGATAGTTTCTGCTACAAGGCCTTTGCCCTCTTGTCGGTGACGAAAGATAGCTGTCTTGCAATTTTCTCAAAAAGGCCGTACGGGACCTGTATTAAAGAGTGGGGGAAATAATCGTAAAATGGCGCGCAGGCGAAAAGCTCATGGAACTGATCCTGCACCACTCACTATCACAGAGTAATACGTCGAACTATAACTAGTAGTGACCAGGAGAACCCAACATTAGAAATCACAGTAAACGGAACAAGTAACTCATTAAAAGTAGGTATGAACACATCACCTTGAAATGATCTTGACTTCCCCAACGCACCTGCTATCACCCCACTAGAGTTTTGATCACCACACGATTGTCTTGGATTGGAGACCTTGCACGTTGAAGATCATCGTTTTTCGGTCACAAGGCTTTAATTGAAGTCAAGCAGCTGCGTGATGCCGCATGCTATGCACGCACATCTAACGTAAAGAGAGCGCTGAAGAATTTTGTATGCAAGTAGATTGTCTCCTTTACCGCTACAACTAACTCGATGATAGACACAATACGTCGAAATGTCGTAAAAGCGGGCAAGGCCTAATTTCAAAGTTAGCCGTGTTCAACAACGGAGCAATGGGTGAAGTCCGACTGATTGTAGCGGATGAAACAGCGGACAAGACGGCATCATTTATTGAAGCCTTGTTGCAAAACGGGGGAAATAACGGGGCAATTGCCGGGAAGTTTACGACCGTTCGCCTCACGGCGTCCGCAGCCAACCGGCTTGGTGCTAAGGGGAACTTTACCTAAGATGTGTTTCCTCCCTTTTTATGATACAACTGTGGTAGAGTAGGCTCTACGGGTAATTCGGCTGCATGTTCACCTTAAAGAAAGAAAACCTAACACAAACACAAGCTGATAAGACAAACAAGAAATTCTCTTTTAGTACCATACCGTGTTCATCCGCCATGGCTTGTATTCGGGCAATAACAGCTTAAATAACTCTAACGAAGAACTCCTTGACATGACTAATGGTCAACCTACTTCGTTAACATGGCCAATGATTTACCTTAATGCTTAGGGCTGGCACATTTCCAGATGTTAGAAATAACGATATGGTGCTCATGCCAAAGGCTGGAGCGCCTCTGGTCCTATGCACTTACTCATAAGCACTCTCGTGAATGTCGACTGTGAAAACGCGATTTCGCGACTCTGCGGAGCATGGAAGTTCCGCATCGTTCCAGTACGGGTTCGACATGATCATATCAGTATTAACGGCCCCTAACTGGTTACTGCAACGAAGACGGAGTACATTTATTGTCGGCCATTGCGGCCAAGGAAGCTATTTTTAGCAGTACCAATAGATGTTAAAGATGTCTTCAATGGCTTGTTATAAAAGAGGTAAACTGGCAACTTTCCGGCGAAGGTAGATTCCGCCATACCTGTAGCGTCAAATGTTGGACTGTTTTCGACAGGTAGATGTTGATCAACGGGACAGCATTTGACATGACAGCCGATGTTTTTTGGCCCTCTGTTGTCAAATTTGGCGTCCGAAGACGTACGATGTGTGAAACATTTGCCCTCTGGTCTGCGCGCAATCTCACTGCGTGCCTTGGCGGTTTAGCAGCGGTTTATGAGAACCAACTCTCTTCTCACCGAAAAAAAATATATCATCATCAATATTTTATTTACAGGTCGAGTAAAGTAATATATATATATATATATATATATACATATATATTCCCTTTCTCGAACCGTAAATAAAATAATGGTGATGATATGTTTTCCTACGGGAGAGTAATCCTCGTATATATATATATATATATATATATATATATATATATATATATATATATATATATATATATATATATATATATATATATATATCTACATATATATACACGTGTGACGTATATATATATATATATATATATATATATATCTACATATATATACACGTGTGACGTATATATATATATTGTCACTTAATTTTGCGGTCAGAGGTTTCCGATAAGGATTGCTTCAAACAGCCTTAATAATAAACATATGCACACACAGCCACATATATCCAGCCAGCTTCTATAAGCAGCAGTCGCCGTGCTGAGGCAGCATTAGCAGCAGGAGCGACAGCAGCACAACAACAACAACATCAACAACGACGACGTCGGGCCGGGATCGTGCGAGCGCTCCTCGGCGACTCGGCTTCCGCTACCGCGTATGGGTGTGACAATTCCCTCGAAATAGCGTGGATTTGCCCCTGAGCCGGACGATGACGACGACGAGAAGGAGAACGAGGAGGAGATTGGCGGCAGCGGGCCGTGTCTACTGGTGGCACGCGCCACAGGCTTTTGTAGGATGGAGGGAGGCGACAGTGGCGGCCGTGGTGGCCGCCGTCCACGGCCTGTTTCGTCTTCCGTCCGCTCGGTCCGCCACTCGCGTCGCCTCGGCAAGGCTAGGCTCGGCTTGGCTCGCCTCGCTGGCCGATTGGATAGGCGAGCTGGTCGGTCGGTCTGTCTGTTTGCCTGCCGGCCTGACGCCGGACTGGACGGACGCCTGCATGGATGATGTTCCGTGGGAGAATTGCTGGCTCTGTCAACAGCAGACGAGACACTAGAGCGGGAGCGTGAAGGCGAAATGGTAAGAGAGAGGGAGGCAGAGAGAGAGCAGAGGCTTTTCCGTTTGTTTCTTCGTCTGCTCATCCGTTTCTCGGCGTACGTCCGTCCATAAGCGGTCTATAAGCAGTCCATGAGCGGAGAGATTGCTTGCTAAAGAGGGGGACACAGAGAGAGAGAGAGGATAGGAGAGGGTAGAGAGATAGAGGGAGAGAAAGAGGGGCAGGGCAGGACAGAGAGACAGAGGAGGAGAGATAGAATGAAGAGTGTGTAGTTTCCGACCGCCACGCGGACCGCGGGGAGGCAAGGCATGATGGCGACCCGAGCGACTGCGATTTGACTCCTCCAATGGCTCCTCTTTGCCTTACTCCTCCTCACTGCCTACCCTG
Organism: Dermanyssus gallinae; assembly: GCA_003439945.1. Taxonomy (NCBI): domain Eukaryota; kingdom Metazoa; phylum Arthropoda; class Arachnida; order Mesostigmata; family Dermanyssidae; genus Dermanyssus; species Dermanyssus gallinae. The sequence goes on from QVRM01006291.1 coordinate 474,887, forward strand.
CCCCCTGTCACCCTCCTCACACCCTCTCTCCTGCATTTGCTTTATATTTTTCCTGTGCAGCGTCGCTATTTATCGCGTGGATTCTCTGTCTCACACCCTCTTTTTCTCACTTTCGCGCTCTCTTCCTACCGCATGCTCTCTTTCCCTTTACCCTCTTCTCTTTACCCTCTCTCTCTCTCTCCCTTTACCCCCTCTCTCTTGCACGCCCGCTCTTGCTGCTCGCTTTGTCGTCGTCTCTCACAATAGCGCATCCGACACGAGCTTAAAGAGGGGGCTGATACCAGCAACGGAGTCTGATACCAGCACCTCGTAGCGTGGAGTAAGTACTACTAGTAGTCCCGTAGTAGCATCCGCAGTAAAAGCAGCAGTTGTTGTCGTTGTTGTTGTTGTAGTTGTTGTCGTTGTTGTCTCCTCCGCCGTAGTAATAGTGGGAGTGGGAGTAGTAGCAATGGTGGCAGAAGTCGTCGTCGTCGTCGTCTTCTTCGTCTTCGTCGTTCTAGAGAGGCAATGGGAAGAGAATGTTTGACAGCGGCCAACGGGCCGGCACTCTCCGGTCGGTTGGTCGGGCGGATCGACGGACGCTTAGTGCTGGCTCGCTCCCAGGGTTGGAGCTGCCACACGCAGACGTCGCTGTTTCACACACACATAGCAATAGATGTAGGAGCAGCAGCAGCAGCAGCGATTCGATGGGACGGCATGAGGAGATCGGATGGGATCGGATAGGAGTCGGTAAGCGGCGGCGGCGGCAGCAGCGAGCGGGAACGGGAAGTGGAGGAAGTGTCGTGTCGTATCGCGTCTGGGAATGCCACAGCCGAGGATGAACAAACACGCACATACACACACAGACACACATATACATCCACACGTCCAAAGATAGATAGACGACTGCTTGTAGATAGATGGCTAAATATGTGAACGAATGCCATGATCATAATAATAATCATCATCGTCATAGTCAGCAGCGTAATGACAGTAATCACCATGCCATCGTTGGGATGATGATCCATCCAGGCACTAGTCGCGGCCACGGAACGACCGGGGGATGGGGTGGGCAGACGGGGATTTGGGCAGGCGAGCGGACCGAGCTCAACTCCAGGCCACGAGGAGGGTAAGGGGCATTCATACAGGAAGGAAGGAAAGAAAAAATAAAAGAAAAACGGCGCGGGGGGGGGGGGCGACGACAAACCCTCTGCACAGAAGCAATGCCATCCCATGCTAGCCTACTCTAACGGTGTATTTCGACCGCTGATATGGCCGCCGCTGCTGCTGTTACTGCTGGAAGGGACGATTCCTTTCCGTCGTTCTGTCCGAGGGAAGACTCCCAGGTCACTTAAAGCCCGCCGTCGTGCAAGTCGTAGCGTCGGCGGTAAGAACAGGATGTGTTTGGCCTACACGTGAAAAAGAGGAAATGAATACGAAGAGTCTCTGGGAAAGGAAAAAACACTGAGAGGGAAAAGCGACTTTAAGGAGGAGAAGAGAGTCTGGGAAGGAGGAGTGGCTCTAAGGAAGAGAAGAGGCTTTAAGGAAAAGAGAATGCTCAGAGGGGGAGAATAGACTTTGGGAAAGAGAAAAGGCTCTAGGAAGAAGAAGAGGAGAAGAAGAAGAAGAGGAATTTGAGAGAATAAGAAGGAGAGAAACTGTGAGACTCTAACGGAGAAGACGAAATGACCCTGCTGGTGTCAGCTTTTTGAGGCTGGATAGTGAGAAGGGATTTTGAAAATCATCATTATCATCATCATTATCAGCACCATCGTCGCCGTCACCGTCACCATCGCAATTACCATTCTTGCCTCCGCTGTCTTCACGGTCTTGAAACAGCCAGTCTGCGTAGAACGTGGCTCGAGTTGGTATCGGCGCCATCATAAGCTTGAAACTCCAAACCAAGACGTGCAAATGACAGCAAGAAATCATCGTTGCCTTGGTCGTTAGAAACAGCCGCCGTTGCCAACGGCACACTTCAATTGCGGGCCGCTTCACTTAGTACACGACCACAATTGCACTGTCGCTTGCTTAACTGTCAGTGCCACTCATGTGAACCGCTGGGGTCGTTGACTACCCCATGAGCATCTACCGTGTAGAATCCATTCCCGTTTCTAAGGAGTCCACACGATTTGCTCATGGGGTGATCCCGTATGTGGCAGAATGCACGCTTCACTTCATTTCTATGCGAGGACGTGTGCATCTGAGCCGTTAGAGCTGCTCGTTGTCTTCATCACTGTGTCAGTCAACACAGTACTCTAATGCTATCTGGGAAATTGTGCGCGATCATGGCCGGTCCCAAATAAGCCCCGAATGGGACACAGTCTAGCACGATGCGGCATATGCCCTTAAGTATTGTATACATTAGGCTCGGTTGAAGAAAGAAAATGAATCGTTGAAACTGTTGTCTTCCAATTAATTCGTGTCATGTCGAATGCACTTTCTCAACGGTAAAGCATTGCATTCTACTCTCTCTACTTGGTTCGCTGAACTAGTAAATTTGGTTTTTGGTTTGTCGCCACATCGACGAGCTAGTTATTAATGATACGTTTTGGCAAGTTGTCGTGTTTCACTCGATACACTCGAACACATTCACTACTAGATACATCAACGTTGTTAATACTTTCTTGTCAATCATTGCAGTTAACGATGTTGTTCGCAATATGTCTGATCTACATATGATGCCGTCTCCGCTGTCACGCTTTTTCGTCTGTTTTGGGGTTGGTTGATTGTATCTTCCCCACGCAAGCACAAGGTACCCTGTAGTAACATTAGCTAGTCGCGACCAGCTTATCATCATCAGCATCATTATAAAACGATGCCATCAGTACCTTCATTCCTCGTAAAGACTACCTTAATGCAAGCCTGGGGAGCGGGGGGGGGGGGGTAAGGTGAGCCCCAGAAGGAGGCGGGCGCGAGATTTGGACATCATGAGGATCGTCTTCAACCTTTCGAGGATAACCCAAAAAGCTGGCGGGGGAATACAGGGAGACCTTAAAATCTTTGTGAGAGCGAGAAATAGATAGGGGGAAAGAAAGGCGGATCAAAAACTCGGAGAGCTCGAATTCCATGGCTTTGCCAGCAGCCAATGCCCCAACATACAGCCTGACGATTCTATTTAGCCTAATCTCACAGAGACAGACAGATCTCACTGACGACGTGTAGGAGTGAAGGTGAAGAGATCAGCAACGATGAAGTCACCGCCATCGTCGATAATGGCCGATGTCACGAGCAGAAGCAGAGCAACAGCAACAACAACAACAACAGCAGCAACAGCAACAACAATGGCAACAACAGCAGCAACAGCAACAACAACAGTAAGGGGAGACCGCCGTGATGACATCGATGACGACAAGCGGCCCAGCTTGCTGTTTTGGTGCTGGGACCGCTGTGTGCTGCACGCGCCATTTGTCGTCCCTGTTGTTGGTGTTGTTGTGTTTCTTCTTGTTGTTGCCAGCCCATAGTACGGAGTGTAACTTTCTCACTCGAAGTCTGTCAAACGCTCCCAATCTACCGCTAACGCTACTAGCAACTCTTATCCGTTCACGGGTTACTTTGTATTTATCTGTCTGCCTATCAGCGACAACCACAACAGAGACAACACAGTGGCGGTGGTAATGAGCACAGTACTGGAGGGGAAAATACTGGCGAAGTCAGCACTGTTTACCGATGGTACAGCCGAACGAATACTAATAGACAACAACAACAACAATAATAAAAACAACAACAACACAGCGAGAGCAACAAAGACCATTGCAATGACAACAACAGTAACAACAACGATGGAACTGTTAGCCGTAATGAAAAGTACTACGTTTTTTGACTATGGTTATTTTGCCAGAAATTGGCACAAAAACACCAACGGCATTGACATCTCCACGAGAGCAGCAATAAGAGAACAGTCAATACGACGACGACAACAACAACAACAGCAAAAATAGAAACAGAAGCAAATAACAAATCGCTGTTGTATTTATTTATTTATTTATATATATGCAATTATCATCTTAAGCCCTATCGTGTTGGCATTGGCTTGCACATATATATATATATATATACGTGGACAACAGTCAGGCATATCGTATGTTTAGTGCAAAATATAATCACATGCGTAGCCGTAAAGGACAACGTCTTATGCAGCGTTAGTAATCATCTCCTGATGCACCATTTACATAAACACATTTATATATATATATATATATATATAGCGTGCGAATGTGTCTGTGTGCGCGGTGTGAAAGTGGCAGTTGGCAGCCTAAACACACGACCGGACGGTGGGAGTGATTGTGCGAGTATGTGGTGGCGGTGCTGGCATGGGTGGCGGAGTGGAGTGCAAACTGTACCCCCGATCCACCCCCGGATAGACTCAGCGTTAACAATTCTCCTACTGTTGCTGCCGCTGCTTCTGTTGGTCGATGGCCGTTCGCCGATGTGGTGGTTCTTAGGAGCTGGCCTTTCGCCGATGGGGTCGTTCCTGGGGGGATCGCAATTTTGTCGCCTTCGTCGTGGTCCGAGCTATTTTAGCGAGCGTCCTGATCGTTTGGCCTGGAGGAAACGACCTCTCCTCTACTGGTCGTCTGAATGATCATCAAATATAATAATAGCCTTAGGAATATTAATAGCAATCACGATAATGATACGGTAACGCCCGATGTAATACTTTAGCGATAAGCGGCATGCCCCGTCACTACAGTGTTGCTCTGATTGACGACTGCCGGGCGGAGGCGACACCAACAGTAACAACAACAACGACGACAACAACAACAATATTGGAGACAAGGACGACAACGAAAATCCGATATCTTGTCGCTTATCGTACCGCTGATATCCGTTCTTTAATGCGCCTCCATGCGGAGGAATAGATATTAAAACGCCGGACAGGAATCCTATGAATGTAGAATGCCAGAAGCAGAGAAAATGCGTCAATCGTATTGAGAGAGAGAGAGAGAGGGATGGAGGGAAAGAGAAAGTGTAAGAGGGAGAGAGGAGAGCGTCAATCGGTTCAGAGAGAGTTTCGAAAAGCTTATCGGAGTGTGAACAGATACCTGGAGAAAAGCTACAGCGAAGTAATAGAGTAGCAACCGAGATAGTACCCAAACATCAGCGTCAAAAACAACAACAACGATGGCAAAGGCAGCAATAACAAATCGAGATCAAAGAAGATGAGCGACCTATCTTGGCGAAATACTTTGAGATGGTCCAACCAGCGACTACGTAACGGTACCGAAGCTGTATGTAATCGTGTCAGCATGATATAGCTCTGAAATGCAGCTATCCTCAACTGCAAGACGTGACAGAGGTGTGCCCTGCACCCAGATCAATCGGATTCGCCGATCTAAACACCGACTTTTTGGCTACACGAGTCTCTTTAGTTCGTTTACAATCGGTGTGAAACCTGCGTAGCCTAACCGTTCGCTACGAGCTGTTCTGTGCAGTGTTTCTGTGGTTCGAATCTAGCGATCTGTGTTAGTTCTTCTAATCGTAACTTATCTTGTCACCTTGTCTTCTCTCGCTTTCTCAAGTTCTGCCCGCCCTGATTTTCTTTTGTCGGCAGGGGGCTGTAGTTCGCTTTCAATCAAACGTTCCTCCTCTCGCCCCCCAAAAAACCGCGACATTCTTTTGTCATCTGCTTACTTCTGCAGCTTTGCCCGCAGCGAATGAGTTTGGCTCTGACAAGCACGAATGCCGAGTTAGTGAAGTAAGACGCGTGACTCCCGTCCTACGTTTAGCGGCATTGTCGACTATCTTTAGCGTATGCCGCATCTCCTTCGCTGCAAGCCCATAACGGTAAGCCGACTGTTCATTAAACGCAAGCCCATTGAGCCAAAGATACGTAAGCCGTCAGTAAAAAGAAGTCCTTGAGGCTATCTTAGTACGTGTTGCCCATAGGCGACAAATCGATCCGATCGATCGATCCACCACGCATGGCTTGGTTAGGGCTGGCTTACTTGGGGATATAATAAGTTTCGATATAATAATAAACAATAAAGCACATTTACACATACACATAAACATCGAACTGAATACACACATTGCGTAGATCTAAGCCATATAAGGACGTGTTCTTTCTATTGGGCGGTGCCAATTTTAGTTCCAAGTTACTACCAGCTGATGTATATTTGTATATGGTGTGTCTTAAGCCAGCAGGCACATCGGTTATCTGCCCCCTCTCTTTCTTTCTTTCTTGCTCTCTCTCTCTCTCTCTATCTCTCTGGTTGCTCTATTACGTCCCTGCAGCGAGGTTGCAGTGACTAAACATCGGCGCTCGTGGTCACCTACAGCAAAGCGTATCGAAAAAATAGAGCAACAGATGGTCTCAATTGGCCAGTTTGTGTCGCTCCTCATGGCTTCGCGTGGCCGGGGGACCCAGTTTTGCCCAAAACCGTGTCCAAGCCACGAGGACAAAAAGCTCAAGAGCCCCTAGCTCCGGTCTGCGTTCACCGATTAGCTATGCCTTCTCTCATTCTCGTCTATAATAGTTCGGATGCGGGCTGCGTCTGTTTGTATGTCATTTACTAAATTATTTAGAAAATAAACTCGTGAACGAACCAACGCATAACATTATTCCTATGAATCGTATAATTTCCTCGAGTGAGTGAGTAGAGTGTGCCCGGTGTGTTCGGTTACTGCTTTAGTGCAGCAGACCTACGTTATCCCATAAAGCCGGCAATGGAAGCGGCATTTCCTCGGCACACCGTTCGAGACAGCTGCAGTGTCAGATATTTGCTCTTTCGTTGCTTACCCGTCACTTCTCTCATTCGTTTCGCCAGTTCACGTAAAGATGCTGTGTCTCTTTACTGACAGGTCTAGGATTTCAATTGCGAAAGGCACAACGTGGCATCAAATTGCTTTCCCCAGACATTTTCGCTTCTTCCTTATTGTTATTTTTATTATTTGTATTATTAATATTATTGCAACACTACTACAGTCAGGTTTCACAGGCCAAGAAGCAGACAAAGCGTTGCATTTTCAGTGTCAAAGTATAGACTATTCTTTAGTAATTGTAAGCGCGTTCACATTGCTTCTATGGCTTTGCTTGCATAAAAGTAACATATGACAAGGCAAAACGGCTGAAAGGTTGATGCTCAAAAGTAAAAATAGTGCAGTGTAAACTTTCATAATGTATAGTTGAACGGTGTCGTTTCTTGGTTAAACGGTTTTACTTGAGTCAAATGCTATAGGCTTCCATGTCAAAATGTGAATATAATTTTTAAGAAACTGTCAAAGCCGGCACAAGTCTGCGTGTCTCACAGACCGCGACAGAATGGACCATATATGCACAGGGTTATTACGCACGTTAGTTGCGCGGGCAATATTTTACGCCGCAAATCCCGCGGAAAACGTACCGCAAAAAGGAGAATCTCAACAACTAACGTCAACAAGACGCATGTCATCAACAATAGCAGCAGCAGTACCAACAACAACAACAACAGCAACAACAATAACGGCAAATCGACAGCAATACCAACTTAAATAGCACCAGCAACAACAGTAGCAAAGGAGAACAAGAAGTTTGCGAGCCCAGCCTGAAAGGCACGAGGACAGTTGATCCGATGCCGTTCCCATCCATAGCTAGCGTTGTTCTTTGAAAGCTGGTGAACACGCTTACTATCTAACGTCGTTCATTGCAGACGGACGGACGGGCGGGCGGCATCAGATAGGCAAGTCTGGGTAGTGCATGTGAGGTAGCAATCTTTCCAGGCAGCTGCCTCCCCCCCCACTCCCAACTACCCCCAAGCTCCGACCGAGCTGCCGACTCACTCTAATGATCGCCAGTGTTCAGCTTGCGATAAGCAACACAGCAAAGGTATTTGCCCCAAGCAGCGGTCTCTCCAAACTAAAGCCAGCAGCCTCACTTTATCGGTCGGTCCAGGGAGAGCACCTCCTGCTCGTGGCAGCTGGTAGTCGTAGTAGTAGGTGTATATGTGTCACTGACAAACAAAGGCTGCTAGCGATGTGAACTAAACAGCAGCAGCAGCCGCTCCTGCCGTAGCTGCTGCAGTAACAGCAACGTGTGTATCGGTCCATGTCTACCGTGGGAGTTTCCGTGCGCCACGTGCCAACCGAGCCTCCTCACCGTTGGTCTGTGCCGCTCTGTGCGCCCGCCATCCACTAATCTCGCCGCCACAGACAGAGCATGGCCGGCGCTGCTGCTGATCCTGCTGCTAGCGCTGTCGGAGTTGAAGCTGAAGTTAAGCAGCAGAGACTGCGGTGTACTTCCATCCGTTGTAGTAGTAGTAGTAGTAGGTAGTAGTAGTAGAAGTAGTAGCAACAATTGGAGTAGTCGCTGCTAAAGCCCCTCCCGTTGTCTTTTTGTTGTTCTTCTTGTTGTGTCCTCGTTGCTAATGCCCTCGTCCTTGATGTGGTTCTTGCCCTTGTTGCTATCCTCGTCCTTGTTGTGGTTCTTGCTCTTGTTGCTGTCCTCGTCCTTGTAGTGGTTCACATTGATGTCGTCCTCGCCTCTGTTGCGGTATGCGTTGATGTCGCCTTTGCCTTTGCTGTGGTCCACGTTAATTTCGTCCTCGCTTTTGCTGTGGTCCTCGTTGATGTCGTCCTTGCCCATGCTGTGGTCCTCGCTTTTGCTGTGGTCCTTGTTTATGTCGTCCTCGCCTTTGTTCTGGTCCTCGTCCTTGTTGTGTAGTTCACATTGATTGGTCGTCGTAACCCTTGCTGTAGTTCTCGTTGATCGTCACCCTCGTCCTTGCCGTGGTCCACGTGGGTGTTATCCTCGCCCTTACTTTGGACTCCTCATGGATGTCGTTCTCGTCCTTGTCGTGGTTCACGCCGATGTCGTCCTCGTCCTTGTTGTGGTCCGCATTGATCAACGCCTTCGCCCTTGCTGTGGTTCACGTTAGTGTCACACTCGCCTTTGCTCTAGTCCTCGTTGATGTCGCCCTCGTCCTTGCTGCGGTCCACGTTGGTGTTGTCCTCCTCGCCCTTGCTGTGGTCCTCGTTGATGTCGCCCTTGCTGTGGCCTTCGTTGATGTCCTCTTGTCCTCGTTGTGGTTCGTTCACATTGATGTCGTCCTCGGCCTTATTGTAGCCCGCGTTGATGTCGCCTTCGCACTTGCGGTGGTCCACGTTGATGTCGTCCTCGCCTCTGCTGTAGTCTTCGTTGATGTTGTTCTCGTCCCTGTTGTGGTCCACGTTGATGTCGCCCTTATTGTCTTTGTTGTGGTCTACGTTGATGTTGTCTTCGCCCTTGCTGTGGTCCTCGTTGATGTCGTCGTCCTCGTCCTTGTTGTGGCCCACGTTGATGTTGTCCTCACCCTTGTTGTAGTCGTTGTCGTCGTCGTCGCCCTTGTTGTTGTCACCATTACCGCCGACAGTACCAGACGCTAGCAGGGCTGGCAGGCGCTGTGGCGCACGAGGCGCCAGGGCTAGAACAGACACAACTCCTCCATCGCTGGTTCCGCTCCGTGTCCGCCCCCTCCTCTTGGTTTTCTTCCTGTGTCCTATCGCGAGGCACAACGGCGAGGGCGGCACGTGTCGGCATGACACGAGCCACCCCGACACCGCGCCATCTCTGCCTCTGCCCTGGATAGCTCTCGTTGGTCGCTGGCCTGCTTACTGGTTACTGTGGACTTTGCGCCCTACGCTGTGCGCCCACACCAGGGCGGGCGGCGGGCGGGCGGACGTCGGCGTTTTGCTTCTGCTGCTGCTACTGCTGCAGATGATACAGCGCGCAGTAGTGGGCCATGTATAGCACACGCCTAAGGTAACCTGGGAAGCAAGCGACAAGCACGACGACAACGACAGCGACAGCGACCAACAAGACGACGACAATGAAGACGAAAGCAATTACCTGGGAAATGGGAACTGGAAGCGATCCGACCATTCCGATACGGCACGACCCACGCACGTCCAGCCCTGCCATGTCCAGCCGCTTGCCGGACGACCACCCGCTACTACAGGCAAACCTCGTCGGAAAGGCAGAAAGATTGCTTTTGCCATCTACGCATACACACACACACATACTTGAGACACAGCGCCTCACGAGATGCTTAGGCCGTATCGAGCGGGAACCTCCGGGAAAACTCCTTGCCAAAACGCCAAACCCTAAAAGCACAAGCACGCCTTCGGGGCGCCTACACTATGGGATATGTTGTCGAGAAGGCCGTCTAGTTTATTGTATCGAGTTATTGTATATATATATATTTTTTTTTTCTCTTGAAGGTTTTGAAAATGCATAAAGCACATGCGTCACTAACAGCCTGCGTGACTAGTGTGGGACTTACAAACCCACTTAGTTCGGAGACCTCCCCACCCTCCCAGGATTGGTAACACTTGGCATTTCTTCGAATCCGTGGAAGAGGCGTCCCTGCCATTTCTTCTTTAGTCAGCTAGGTCTTCGTCCATCTTTCTGCATATTTAAGTGCATCCAGATAGCTGGCTTATGCCAAGATGTACTGTTCTGAAAGGGCGCGTCTGAAAGGGCTTGAAAGCCTGGCTGCATTTATATATATATATATTTGTAACTGGTTAAGATAATGTTTTAATTAAGGTTCGTAGTAGGTTACGTGGCACGATAGCATCTAAACGCACCCATCATGGAGTTCTCATTACTGGTCTCAAATTGACTTATACGGGTTTAGTGCGCTTAAGGGTCCCACACTGGCAGTATAATATGTATACCATGCATTTCCGAAACATCGACAGAGCAAAAGGACATAGGAATTATATATGAAATTGCTCTAATTTTGCAAGAAGAGTAGGCGGCTCTCTCCGGAGCATTCTTATGGTTGAAGTAATTGCCCTGTAGAGTTTACTAACATGAAATCGTCTTGAGTGGTTGACTACAAGCAAATCGATGTGGTGTAAAATCATATTAAACCAATATGTAATTTAAAGAAAAAATACTTTCTCCTGTGTGTTCCTAGTGTGTTCCGAAAAGCTTTAGATGCACGGCAGGGTACGGAATTTGGGCACAGATCGGCACGGGACTAGGGACACTTATTGTCCACATTACCTTCAAACTCTTTATGAACTGGACTATAGGTGCATCAGAGTAAACTCTTTTACCAAATAATTACACTGGGCTAAAATGTTGCACCTGGTACGCAGGCAAAATTCAATAAAGGGTGCCTTCCAACAAACTCTATTTTATTGCTTGACTTAGGAATCCGGATAAATAGAACCCCTCGTCAGTCATTTTTACATCACCGGCGCTAATGTAACTGAAGCCCGTACATGAGCATTTCGCCCCTCAACTCCACTTCCAAAGTTTACGGCCGGACATACCATTTTTAAGAAATCGATCTTTTAGACACTCTTCAGCTTATAACATTCACTGATTTTCTTTTTATATCAGACGACTTTTATCCGATATTTTTTTATTTATATTTTTGGTAGAACCGTTTAATATACTGCCAAAATATTATAAAACGGTAGAGGAATCCCAGTGTCGCTTAGGCAAAGCAAAAATACACAGAAAGTAGGCAACAAGTCGCAAAGTATCCTCCCGTTTCTAACAGTTCCGCGGCTTGTGACATCTTTAAAAAAATGTTGGTAGCCTATCTTTTTCTTTAACGCAACAACTGCCTTTATCATTGCATGGGCTTGTATTATATGGATCTACGTGCATGCGGTTGCTTAAAATGACCTAATATTAGGCAAAAGATGGCTCAGGAGGGCACTTATCGTCAGACAATTGAACACTGCATTTTTATCTACACAGCAGGATTTTTAGAAGTCTACAACTAGACTTTTCTGCTTTAATCAATGTCACTTAAGAAGGCGGGATCTCGCTGCGGATAGCTAATTTATGTGTTACACATAAACCGTTACCTGCCACTAAACAAAAAGCACCTCGAATTCTTCGATGACCACAAGGTCTGCTAGTCCATCGAGTACCGAGATGTTCCTGAGATGCGGCATCAGGTCGTCGATGTTTTGCAAAAAAAATTGCAACTCCCATCCAAATAACTGTGTTGCCTTAAAACATGGCCACTATGACTACAATAACACAACCAAATTTGATGCACTCCCCTCCGTCACAACTGTACCCAATCTAGAGGTTTAGTTTGGAAAGTGATCTCGGTTTTATTTTTAGTTACGCTGTATTATCCATGCGCACTCGGTTCTAGTAAACACGCGTTTTGCTTTGTTACAAAGAAAACCCATCTATAAAAATTAATCTGTTCGGAGCACTTAGGGTTAGCAAGATCTTGTACCACGTGACCGAACTGGAGTTATATGAAATAAAATGTCTAAGCCTGCCAGAGACAAGCAGTAATTTCCAAAGCGTCCAAAGCCATCGACCGCACAAAACAGTCAAAAATCGCATTGAGTGGCACATGTTCAAATAGATTCATAGAAATTATCTTCTGTAACTGGAAGTGTCAGTTCAACATAATGACCAAGTTTGGTTCATGCAGCTGTTCTTTCATTTCTTTTTATTCCTAATAAATGCGTTTCTTCTTCTATTCTATTTTCAGCTAATGAACATTCACAACTGGATACGAAATAAGTAACACAATCACAGTATTTTTCAAATAAACCATTTAGGAGGTCCTTATTGGCAGAGACGTTACAGTAACTCGCATGTTTAACGATCGCATATGTATACCGAAAGTCGGCAAGTTACACTATGGCTCTTTGAGGCTTCGTCATCGGGATATCCAATACATCTTTGCCATTCAGCCTATATTGTACGCGCAAAATGATAATTCGACAACTGGCTTTAGTCCCACATAGGATTTCGAAATCGTAACACAGTGAAAGTTCATTTGCGGCGTCCGACCCCTAATCATATATATATATATATATATATATATATATATATATATATATATATATATATATATATATATATATATATATATATAGATATATATACAAGCTATTCTTCTATAAATGTATGTACTTAATATAAGATTTGCTAGGACTTGGCAAGAAATACATTTTTCCCAACGAAAGAAGGGGCGGAAACGTATTGTTTAGGAGTGGGGATGAAATGCCTATTATTTATTTTGCAACATAGTTGTGCAAAATCTACGTTTGCGGCGAATAGCAGAATTAAGGAAATTCATAAAAAGTTGATAGGTTGTTATGTCTTACGTTGGAGTTTTCATGTTCAGAACAGAAACATTTTGCCATTACAACTAAAAATGTACGCCCCAAAATCTATTCTCAGATAATAGCAAATTTGGTGCCCATTGTCTTCGTACCAAAGTGAAGGGGCTGCGTTACGTAGTTGCCGAGCACGCCAGTATGATCGTTTCCTTCTTGCGTTTACTGGTTCTTCCGCAACCGTAGATTTTGCATAACTATGTAGGAAAAAAAGGCAGAATAGCAATACTCATGTATATGTCAGCGTCTCTCCTAAAGAAGACGTTTTCGCCCCTCTTGTCATTGGGAAAAATAATTTATTGCCAAGATCTACTAAACCATAAGCACCTACGGTAGTGGAAGGCCCTGTATACAGACCCCTATATATATGTGTATATATATGTATATATATATATATATATACATATATATATATATATATATATATATATATATAGATATATATATATATATATATATATATATATATATATATATACATATATATATATATATATATACAGACCCCTAATCAATTATATATACTCGTAAATACATATTTATGTGCATAAATACGAAGCGAAATTACCGCCACATGCCACTGTAACAACCTTGGCATTTTGTTGCTAAAGTGTGATGATGATGATGATGACAAACGCGATTGACAGCTCGTTCTCACAGAATGCAGTTCTGCGTTGTTGGTTGGGCAACGCGTCCTCAGGGCGGCTATGGCAAAATGCCCGGCAGCCGCTGTCATGTCTTTCGTCTGTCAGTCAGACTTTGATTTAATCGGATTCCCGCTTCAGCTCAGCTGAAGACGACGGACGTCGTTAGCGACAGTTGATGGCCACGTACCACGTAACAACCATCATCACTATTATCATCACTGTCTCGTCGTCGCGGTACACTATGGCCCACCCTAAGGTCTTTCCTAGCTGCCACGATTCTCTTCACTGTTGAAACAGATACGCCGGTAGTAAACGAAAAGGTATTTAAATAGCATATTGGAGAGAACGACTATCCACCCACGATTGTGTGCACCGGTTATAAATGTTCGAAAAACAAAGTGATTTATACGATGAAAAGTGCTCGAGATGTCCCCGGTTAGCCTTACGTCGGGTTCTGCAAGAACTGTCAATTTCTATCTACCCTAAAAACAGAAAAAGGGCCAGTTGTGTTCTTCTAAAGTGCGCTAGAATGTTACCCCAGATCACCGGAGAGCCACTTGGTGACCGCGTAGAACCCATACGTGGGCGCGGCCATCTTGGCCGTGTGTTTATTGATGATGATAACAAAATAGGTGTAGAGAGATAAAAACCTAGTGTATCTCAAAAACGGCTGATGGAAGGGAAAAATGTTTTTCTTTTAATAACCTCATATATAAAATTTAAAGCCCTGGAAATATAAGGAAATTTGAAAACTGATCGCCCGGCTATTCTTAAACAATTTAAAAACGGATGCCCAGATCAGACTTTAAAAAAGGATCTTATACTGTATATATTTTTAGTATATAAAATAAAACAGGCATGGCCCGTTTAGGGGAACAAGCTAGCCCCGTGTAGAAGACCCTCCTGAACAGGGACGGTAGACAAAGACAGCAAAAATAAGACCGCCGAGGTTGCGGAGGACGAACTTGCTACGGATCCAGTTGCTGACTTGGAGAACGAAAGAGTGGACCGAGGGCAAAAAGGTGGACTATGACAGTTTCGACTAGGAGCACAGCGATGCGGCACGCAAGAGAAGATAACGAAAGAGACTGATAGCGACCTTGCCAGAAGACTCAAAGGAGACAGATGGTAGCCGTGCCCAAGCCCCACGACCAGCAGGAACAAGACCGCAAGAAAGTTCTTCGTCGAGACAGAAACCACCTTAAACAGAGTAAATAAAGCTCTAGAGAACCAAGAGGCACTCACAAAACGTCTTAAGGCGCTAAAGAATATAAACAAAGAACCAGCCAGGTAGACATTAGAACAGCCATCATCCGACTAAATAAAGATAGCAATGAGGAGTACAACCTGGCAAGCAGCCGGATATAAGAGTAGGCATTTTACTGCGGCATTTGCAGCCCACGAATTCCATAACGTGTTATGCAGCACGCGAAAATGCCTCATTAGTGTCGAAGGTGCTCGAGATGCTTAGGCTATTGCGATAGATACCACGCCGCAGCATGTCCAGCAGTATATTCAGTCAATAGCTGAACTTGCAAGAGGAGAGAAGATCCGATGATGTGGAAGAGACACTAATTGAGACTGATGTATTTGTTTATAATAATAATAATAATATTTATGAGAACATTCCCGTGCACAGATCCCGTCCATCAGCCAAACGCAATTCGTTGCGCAGCACACAGACAAAAGACTAGTAAAACCCCCTGGACCAGACCCCCTGAGGTCCCCCTAAAGCAGTGAAACTCATTTTTATGAACTTCCTCAAAACAGTAGTGAGGCTTTCAATACCCTACTGAAAAGTGAAAAAACTTTTCTATTCTCTTGGAGATGAGACGAGGTCCTCATCTCGAAAACAAACGGCATCTGCCCGCTGTGCACGATAGCAAGAATACGAGATTATAACTGCGAAAGGACTCAAACTGGTTGCCGAGGAACGCGGCATAATATCGGACACTTAATGCGGCGTTCGTAGGAACCAATCAGTCCGAACAGCAATACATAGCTTTGCAAGTAAGGCAGATTAGCTACGCAGCTTTACCGTACCGTCAAGGCACCTTCACCGTACAGGCAAGGCAGCTCCTTCTGATCGCCCTGCTAGCGGAAGACTATTCTAGACCCGCTGACACGGAAGGGGTCCCCTCGTATCTGGTAGGAGTTATCTTCGGCTACCTCAAGGCACTATGAGTTGTTGGCAATCAGGTAAGCTTCCAAATAACAGCTGGAGTCTCGCACGGGATCTATGCTTGGCCCGCTTATCTGCAACATGGCAATGATTGCGTTGTCCGACTAACAGGCCTTCCCCAAAAAAACGAACACAGTGTCCCATGCTTCTTTTGCCCTAGCTGCTCCTAACTTCCAGGCTTGCAACTGAGGTCTCTTTTCCAGGTCCATTTGTCTCGGTTGAACTTACGTGCTCTGCTTAACTTCAGTTACAATGTTACCCAGTTAGTCACGTGTTCGACCAATCTTGTTTATCAACAGCATATTTTCTTATCTTACCATTAGGAATCCTGAGTCTATATAACACCTACCCAAAGCAATTGACCTGCTCAGACTTATGTACTGCGTTCCTGTTTTGAAAAGCTGGATACTAGAATAAAGTACGTAAAAAAATGTTAAAAATTAAATTAAATTCGACATTATTCGACAATTGTATTTATTCGAGATTAAACCTAACATCCCTCTAAATCGGCCATAGTAGGTACCAAAAAGTTGTTGCTCGACGCTGCGTTAGCCTAGCGTATCGTCAAAGTAGGACAAACTAGACAAAAGCCTTTGCAATTTCTTCTACTCGACCGACGCATATTCTCCCACTCACTAGACCGGGCGTTTATTCTTCGCCTGGGTGCCCCAGTTATGTGCGATAGAGGTATTTTGACGTTACGTTTTATCCGTATAACGTTTTATCTGCTGATATACAATTCCATAATTATCCGCTATGTAATCGCATAGCCATGCTATTGCATTACATTACATTTCACTACGATAGGACACGTAACGCAGTCCCTTAGCACGTGAGGCAAAAAAAGCGTCACTGCACGCGCGCCAGAACCATAAGAACGCGCGTGTGACGGAAACTGCATTAGCAGCACATAGTACTTTTCCCCTTAGTGTGACCCCATTGGCGTCACTTTGAGCGTGCATATACTGCCCGAGAGCACACGAATGAACGCACCATGAATAATGGTTTGTATTTAGACGCCGAAAAACTACTCCCTCCAGTGAACGTGGCGGATTCGTCGTATCACCCCGTAACAACACAAGTTCTTCGCTCCGTTCTGGTACCAAACAGTCATCGCGTTTCGCATAGTCCACCAGCTACGCTTACTCGCGATACAGATGTCTATTTTCGTATGTTCGGAACTGATCATATCTGATTAACAGCCGACCCAGACTGAGGTTTTCCATAGGTCTGACATCCATCAACTATTCAAATATCATTCAGGTTAGTTTATAACAACTTTTAACTTGTATCGGCAATTTTAAAGCAAAACCGTTTCGAAATGGGTAGCGTGTTGCCGGCGCTGAGATTAAAACCGTGACTCCTTTTGATGACAGAGTTGTCGTCCATCTTCCACCTTTGGTTCTGTTGAACGAATTCTCTCTTAGTGTGTCTAGGAGCGCCTCCTCAACTTCCATAGGCAATCATGTCGTCGCGTTGTCTTGGATGGAGTGGAACGCTTATACAATTTGGCCGGCTATGGCGGCTTGACGCCGATTCACTTTGCTGAGTTTTGCATGCCCAACAGTGTTCAGTTAGAGTTTCCTGAATACCTCCTAAGTTTATTTTTGTTTGCCTTAATCTCAAGAGGGCTATAATCGACATAACGCTGTAGGGTCACGAATGACTGCTTTGCACGGAGCCTACTTCAACAACATATCGCACGCATAGAAAAAACTCGGCCTATACTACAAAGGCGTACCATCCTCGGCTGACAGAGGCGTGCCACCCCTGAATCTCATCATACGTACGCCTTACCAACTCTATGAGTGAAAATTTTGATGCACCATGACTAATCCGTGCAGGGATATGTATTCGGGCCATCTTCCGCTATACCGTCACCGAAGATTAGTTATCATCCCTGACCAACTCCAACAATCCAGCCTAATATTCGCATATAGCCCATGTACTGCCAGTTGGTCGGGAATAACTGCGGCCCGAGAAATGATGTCGAAGATTGCCGTATAGTTGGCAAAAAACACTGAAGGAGTGTGGCAGTCTCTTCCGACAAGCTACGTACCTGTAGATAGCTCATCAATTGAAGATTATTTCTCACGAACTTTGCGCCTCTCTTAGCTTATAAACGTTTCAACGTTTAGGGCGTAACCAGTCCCTTTCAACAAATGTTTTATTTAGGTTCCTGCGTGAACCAAAAAGTATTAAGTGGAAGCTACCGGCTGAACTTGAATTCATTAGATTCTACATGGCGAATGTTATTTTTATATAGAGCCTATTAGTCACCTTTACATAGAAAAAAATATATTCTGAGCCTTTTGTTTTATAATATATAATATATAGTTTGAGCCTTAATCGGTGCTCAGATTATAATTATTTTACACACTTGTGAATGCTAGAAATCGTCTATTGGTGTTGTTTTCGCTTTGTCACTACTTACAATAATATTGTAGATTGTTAGGACAGCAGAATAAATCATGAGGAGCACGTATATATATATATATATATATATATATATATATATATATATAATATATATATATATATATATATATATATATATATTAAAGGTATGCGTCAATTTACATGAATGGGAAAGATCCTAAGAGGCGGCATTTAAATGATGGGCCGCAGTGTTGAACTACGGGCAGCAGTGTGTCAATCGCAAGTGTTCTTACTTGCTATGCAGGAACCCTCAAGGGGCATCGTAAGCAGGTTACTTTTCGTACGTAGCCCGAGAGAAGTGCTGAGGCAGGGAGAGAGAGAGAGAGAGAGGAGAGGGAGAGACAGAGTGCGCGTTGCTGAGACGGGGCGATGTTTTGTGCGAAAGAATGTTGGTTGCATTCATCACGTTCACCTGTGGAATGCGGTGTCCATCCTGAGCGTTCGGCAACCGTGATCATTGGAATGTCGCGCCGTTGTCGAAATTTTTTTCGTCGCTACTGTTCATGATGATGATGTTATTGTTGTTGTTGTTGCTGTGGTCGTCGTTATTGTTGCGAATGATGATGATGATACTTTTGTTGTTGCTGGTGTTGCGCTGCTATTGTTGTCGCCTCCCCGTAGCAGCGAGAGTTGGTGATACTGTCCCAGTAGTGCTGTCAGTGACGGGACGACAGTAAAGTTGTTGTTGTTGTTTTGTTGTTGTTGCTGTTGTTGTTGTTGTTGTTGTTGTTGCTGCGGCTACTGATACTTATGACGAGAGTTGACGAAACCTCTTTGGATACGCTGTCTTCGAATGCGGTGCGTTCCATCGGCGGCCATTGGGGCGAAGGCGTCCTACCAGGCGTTTCATAGCCGTTCTCTCCGTCGTGGTCGCCGCCTCCACTGTCTCCTCGCTGCCCCCCCACGCCCGATGCCGTTGTGGCCTGTTTGGTATCTTTGGCGTGGGGTGTTCCTAGATGCCTGCGGACTCTATTCGGTACGGCCTTGTCGTTGTTTAGTTATGTCGCCACTGATCGACGAGACCATTACGCGTAGCGTCAACGGCGGCGGTGGCGGCAGCAACAACAATAATAATAGCAAAAAGTTACTGCGATCCAGAGAGAAAACTGGGCGGTTGCCTGCTCTCTAAACAAGTTCAACCGAAGATGAGAGCGAAATAAATACATAGCGAAAAAACGAATAACGAGGAGGAGGAGGTGGAGGTGGAGGACAAGCAGAATATGAGTGTGTGTGAGAAGAAGAGAGAAGGCGAGAAAGGAGGAGAATAAACTGGCGAAGAGAAAGAGAGAGAGAGAACGAAGTGGAGAGAAAGCGCAGAATGTAGGCTGGGAACAAGAGAAAACTAGAAAAGACGGGGGCAGGAGGGAGTATTGAGAAATGTTTTTGGTTTTATTTAGAGGGGCAAGCAGACACACAGCCAGTTTCCCCGCTGCTGCTGCCATCTATCATTATCATCATCGTCATTATCACTATAACGGCAAACGTGCAACAGCCAATGGGGCGGAGCGAGACCTCTCCGTCATCGTAGATAGTGAAACTGGTAGGTCGTCTGTTGTTGTTGCTGTTGCTGTTGTTGCTTTTATTGTTGCTGTTGTTGCTTCTATTGTTGTTGTTGCTGTTGTCGTCGTGCTCGTTGGCTACCCATCTCCCTTTCACCGCCTTTTTCTTCCCCTTCGGCCAAACGCTGGGCAGTTCCGTGAACGAACGGAACGATTCGTACGTCGAGGCGGTGATGCGGGCGCTGGACAGGTGACCCCATAAATGGCGCTGGACGGCGACGACCACGACCAGAAGTCTGGTAGGTGGGGGCAGGGGGGCGGGGGGAGGCGGGGGGTGTCGATGACGCGCGTTTCCAGCAGTGAAACTCTGCTGACAGCATCTATACGGCTGCTCGTGTGATGGTGGTGATGATGAAGATTTTGATGGTGGTAATGGTTATGATGGTGGTGATGCAAATTTTAATAGTGATGATGATGATCGTGATGATGATGATGATGATCGTGGTGATGGTGATGATGATGATAGTGATGGTGATGACGATAACGATGGTGCCGTCGTGCGTAGCGGCCGTGGTACCGAGGACGTCGTTGTGGAATATGGTTCGCGCGAAATTCCTGGCGATTGCATCCGTGGGAGTAATCATCGACTCGGATGAGAACTGAGGTGGGCTGACTAACTACATGTAGGGGCCGATGTCGTACTGGTGGTTGTAGTGGTTCGAGTCGTCCCATAGACGAGACAGCAACCAGCTCTCACCACCAGCAAGGTTGTGATCGTCCGGTGGAACGCAGCCAGTCTAGGCCTAGCAGGTAGGTCAACCATGATTGCCGCCGTCGTCGTCGTCATCATCATTATTATTATCAGCATCATCATCATTGTCGTCATCATCATTGTCGTCATCATCATCATCATCATCAGCATCGACATCATCCCATCATCATCACTACCATCATCATCACCATCATTATCTTCTTCCTGGTCTGAAGCCCTCGATTAGAGCAGCCATGAGGACAGAAGTCACGAGGCTTGGGAACACGATGGGATGCTCCCATCGTCATTAGTACGGCGGCGGCTGCTGCTGCTGCCGTTTCTGCTGTTGGTGCTGTTCTTGCTGTTGCTTCTCACTGCTGCTGCTGCTGCTGCTACTACTATTACTACTGCTCTGTATGGGAATGGGGTTGTCAATGTTGCTGTCACCGAAGACTCTTCTTGGAGCGTCGTTGTCGTCGTTGTCGTCGTCGTATCGGTCGTGCCCTTGGATGCCTGCCGTCTTCGTTCGGACAAACCAACCTGCTCTTCTATGAGAAGGAGAAGAAGATGAAGAAGAGGAATCCGAATAAAAAGGACGACGACGAGGAGGAGAATAAGAAGGAGAAAATATCACAAGAAAAGAGAACAGGAGGAAAAAGAAAGCGCAGGGCGACGACAACTGAGAGGAATTGGAGGGTGAACAGAAAACCAGCCCGAGCTCCGCTTCTTGCGACCGCGTTGTTGTTGTTCTTGCTGTTGTTATTATTGTTGTTGTTGTTGTTGCTGTTGTTGCTGTTATTGACCGACTCGGCCCAATCGAGTGATTCCCACACTGCAGGGGGCAGCGGCTGTGGCGGCCGCGCGATCGATGGGCGGCGGCGGTGCCAGCCAGAATGTCAGTGAGCCGCCCAGCTCAGCCGCCGGCACCAACCGTTTTCACTCAGTAGTTCTTGTAGTCTTCTCGTCGTTTGAGGGCTTGAATCTCAGCGACCATAGCGACCTAAATGCGCCACCACCGACTCAGCCGATGATCAACGTACTAACCAACGAACCAACCAACCGACCGACGGCAAACAGTTGAGGAACGGACGGTGCTCTCGTTCGGTGTGAGCGCAGTTAGTGACTACTGGCTGTCTTTGTGAGCGTGTGAGTGCGACTCGTCATTGTGCAAGGCAGGCCGCCTTGTCGGCTCTTGTTGGCTTCGGGTTAGCTAGCTGAGCCTAGCCTAGACCTGGCCTGGCCTACACCTAGCTCAATACGCGCACTACAGCCAGAGAGACAGAGAGAGACAGAGGGAGAAAGGCGGGGGGGGGGGGGGGGGGAGCAGGTACAGAAGACGAAGGCGAGATTTGAGAGGGGGTGCGCGCTGGTATCGATACCGGCCGATAGCGAAGACAGGTATCCGTGGAACTTCGTCGAGGCGAGCGAGGCGAGGGAAGCAAGATCGGCTCGGTTGGCATTCTCGTTTTCGAGAGCTTTGTCGAGAAACTAAACAAGAGCGCAGGGAGACAGGAAAGAAAGAATAAGCCTAGATGGATATGTGAGTTGATGAGCAGCGTACCGCTGGCAGGTAAGGGTGAACGGAATGCCGCTGGGGGAGGGGGGTGGTAGCGGGGCATCGTTTCATCAACAGGCGAACGATAACGAGTCCTCATTAAGTCGATGAGCAGCAGGAGGACAATGATAGTGATGATCATGCTAAGCATGATGGGGACCGAGAGCAAATTGCAGAAGTGATGCTAACAGCACTAACAGCAACAACAGCAACAACAACAACAACAAAAACAACAACGAAAACAACAGCAACAACAGCAACAACAACAACAGCAATCACAACAGCAACAACAACAACAACAAAGACAACAACAACAACAACAGCAACAACAACAACAACAACAACAACAACAGAAACAACAGCAACAACTACAAAAAAAACAACAACAACAACATCAGCAACAGCGGAAACAACAACATTACCAACAGCAACAACAACAGCAGCAACAACAACAACAGCAGCAACAACAACAACACCACCAACAACAACAGCAACAACAACAACAGCAGCAACAATAACAACAACACCAACAACAACTATAACAACAACAATAGCATTGCTTGTGTATATATTGGTGAAAAACGGTGACACAAGTTGTTGGCGGACAACTTCGTTCAATGTTATTCATTATATATATACACACCGAAGTCAGACTAGATATTCGGCTGTAAACGGCTTAGTGCAGCTTTTTCTGTTGGCTTTTTTTACATTCAGCTGGCTGTATTCCTGATTCCAAGTCACCTATCCGTGTCGAGAATTAGGTTGTCTTAGGTTGTCTATTTCTGTTCGTATCTCTCTCTTTATTTATATATATATATATATATATATGTTTTGGCATCCCGGTTTTCCCGCGTAGTAGAAAGTAAGCGAACAATCGAATTGTCTAACGGATAGCGTCATTTTTGTCGATATTTGGGTAGAGTACAATCAAATCGATTCTCTCATATATAACCTAAAGTCTAAGAAAATGGCACACAAGCATGTCGGTTACCCAAACATCTAACTGCGTACTGTTCTTTTGTACAACTTCCGGCGAGGATTAAGCGCTTTAGATTCACGGCATACAATATTCTATAGAAATGTGTGGAAATCCCACATTAATTAACAGAAAAAAATGATTCTGCTTGCAGGAAAACAAATTGGAGCCACAGATAGTGAATCCATTCTCACTCCCAAACATGGCACAAATATGGCATTCTCGCTTGTAGACTGAATTGGAAAAATTTATTTTTGAGCAAGTTCTACCGCTCCTTTAAATGCGTGTACTCAATTGAGGAGCACTCTATATATATATATATATATATATATATATATATATATATATAGAGAGAGAGAGAGAGAGAGAGAGAGAGAGAGTGCTCCTCAATTGAGTACACGCATTTAAAGGAGCGGTAGAACTTGTTTAAAAATACTTTTTTCCAATTCAGTCCTCAAACGAAAATGCCATATTTGTTGCGAAACCTTTTTGTTTGAGTTTGTCAACTCTTTCCGGTATCTGGGGCTTCGGCTTCATTATACTGGCAATGTTATGGGAAGGTAGGCTTGCTTGCCAATATGGTTAAAGAGCCGCTTTATGTTCCTCACGTCAGGCTGTGCATCGGTTGTTGAGACGTTCGATTTTGATCAAATGTGATTAAAAACGCCGCGTACTGTACTATTCGAAAGCTTGGTGTTGTAATAGAAAAACAAGATTGATCAGTTTAGGATGGAGGCGATGATTAAGCTTCCACGGGAGGTTGAAGACCAGGAATATTTTCAGTGTTTCTTACCTCTAGACTTAAATGTGACAATCGCCACGTCTATACTAATACGATACATTCAAGTTCATGCTTTATGACTACTATCAGCTAGTCTGATCGAATACGGGTTTCCACGAGAAGTACACATAGTGCATCTGTTGCCTGTGCTCTCAAGCGCGTACGATCTACTCGGCGTCTATTTTTCCGAATTCCACCTTACAAGAATTCGAGAATTTAATATATATATGCTTTTTTTCGACCTTACTCCATTACAAAAATGAGTTTTCGAACTTGTTCTACCGCCCCTTAAAAGAAGTGTACCACATACTGCAACCATCCTGTATATACGCGCTGTCCACTTGCAGAAATCTAAATTGCATGCTGACTCGTGTCAATAAGTCCCTATCTAATGTTTTGAATGCTTTCCTAATAGCCGCAGTAAGCGAGTCTACGTTTGCATGTCGAGACTTGTGGGAATAAATAAAGAAGTGTCTGACCTTACTAAAAATAGAACAAGTATTTGGACTATCGTAAAATCTTGCGTCGATCTCCTCAGACCTTTTGAATGCGTTTGGACAAGTCGTTGAAAAGAAGTAAGCTTCTTACTGGTGGGTTCCATGGTCTCCTTCGCAATAGGTACGAAAACGTTTTATCTTTTTAGCTGATTCAGAAGATTTGCTCCTTTTCATGGCTTCAGCGTGTTCCTCTTGCTATCCGTGCTCGACTAAGCTATGATGCAGGTAGGATGTGGCCGCCGGCATGTGATCGTCACGTCCCACGCTAAGCATTTCCCATACTTCTATACGTACATTCATAGATATATATCAGATGTGTGCGAAACTTTTGGTCGTTTCTACACGCTTTCGTGTCCGTGTGAGGTCCGCCAGGAAACCTCGTCAGAATAGGGAATATGGCGGTCGGGGCTCGTTGTTCACTAGTAGGGTGGACGTCACTGAATTAGATGGGGTCTCAATTTTGAAGCCCAAACCCTTGTTGCTTTCCGCGAAAGACCGCTAAATTGTTGGTGAAGGCAGTCAGACTCATAGGAGTGCGCTCTGCGGGCCGAATTCTGGAGAGCTCGGCCAAAGTAGCTGATACTCATCAGACGATTGCCTCTGTGAGTCATCTTAGTCAGCGACTTAACGAGTCAATTCAACTGTCAAGAATAGTCGGAAGCTTTGGAATCACTGCAAAGTGCCAAAAACGCACAATGTTTTTGCACATTGAATGGCGTTAACAGATTGAACCCCTCACCCGTTTGCCCCCCACCCGGTTTTTAGTTGCTTGGTTACCTGCCATGAAATTGGGCCTTCTACGAGAACAAAGCGGGACAGCATTCCACTCAACCGGAGGGCACAGCCAGTTCTCACAGTCAATCCAAGCGAGACATACACACACTCAAGGAAGGTTACAGCCGTACTAGCTGCGATTTCATAAAGGGAGAGAATCGTTGGTTTTCTTCGCAACACTCAGAACAAAGCTACGTATATTTGCTGCCAACGACTACAACGGGGTTCAAGAAAAGTTGGTTTGGATGCGCCCCGTAACCCGTAAGCAGGACGCACCCTATCGCCTTCAAGAGAACTTCGGGCATTTAGATCGTTCGCGTAAACTTTTAAGATGAAAACCAGACACGTCTTTCAGAGCAGGTGCTCAAATCGATACAAGCTTTCGTCGGTTAGCAACGATGCCTGATTGATCGTCGGCAAAACACGAGAAAAGTCGAGAATGAAGAACAGAAAATTAAAGATAAACAAAACCCACTTTACATAATCCTGTTTTAGTTTTAGCCAAAGACGACCAGATCATTTACATTTACGTAGTATATATATATATATATATATAAAGTTCTAGTACATAGTTATTAAAAATTATATTTATTCGTCTAAAGTGTTTTGGTTTCCCTCAAGATAGCTCCTGCAGCTGCAATGCACTTGTGCCACCTTCTTTCCCAATCTTCGAAATCAATATCTAACGCGCTGTTCGAAATCAAGTTAAGTGGCTTCTGCAAATCTCCAAAAGTTGTCCCTTCAAATGTTTCTTTTTATTCGTGGGAGCAGGCAAAAGTCGCACGGAGCCAGCTCCAGTAAATGGAAGGGTTGCGGAAATATAGAAATCGAGTTTTAGGGATGGCAATTGTCGGGTACAATATCACGAACGTTTTTCATTTTTCTTCTGTTATTGACGTCGAATGCCTTTCCGAGGGGGTCACCTTTAGTCTTTTCACGTCCGTTGCATAATTGACGGTACCATTCATCGGTGGCTGAAGTGTTAGCACTTCCTAACACTTCAGCCACCGATAAATGGCGCCTTTAAGCAAAACAAACCGGAAGAATTTGGTGTTTCCAGTCTGGCGGCAAACATTTAAAGTACCAAAACATGCTGATTTGTTCTCGGATATATATATATATATATATATATATATATATACGTTTTACTTACAACTGTTTGTGACGTTTGCTTAGGTAAAATACTCTGCTGGATTAAGCAGCATCAACCAATAAGCCATCGTGGGAGCAGGCACAGAGCAGGTAAATCAGTAATTACGTTCTAATATCGAATTGAATAAAGCCGCTTAACCGACCACTGAGTACCGTTACTACAACTGCTACCTCTAATATCAGTTCATGCTGTTTGTTCGAACTTCTTGTCTCGTGTCGTTTAACTTTAGGTAAGATAAAGAGGCAACGTGTGCTCAGAATTTTTGTTGCCCTTATAGCGAGATGATAGACCAGCTTTTCGCCTCAATCCCGAGTCTAACTTGGCCGACAGTCCAAGTGAGTATTCTTATTGAAAGGCAAAATGACGTGAGAGCAACCTGTGAATCACATTAGAGTTCTCATCGCTACGGAACACACATATATATATATATATATATATATATATATATATATATACATATGGAAAGATAGGCAAAGAAACTGCAATTAATGGCTACCGGTGAGATTTCTTACAGTGTTCTATGCGGCGTGTGAACTTGCCTCCTAACTACTTACTCTTTGTGAGTACGTGTGAGTAGGCACACCTTGTGCTGCGCACTGCGAAGACGTATGCATGCGCTTTCCATATATATATATATATATATATGTATATATATATATATATCTTTTTCTTTTTTTTTACATATATTTCTATACGTGTGAGTCTGGGTGCATGTGGGAACTAATGCATGCTGGCATGCGTGGTGTGTGTGTGTGTGTGTACGCCTGTTCTCACCAGCTCCCCAAGAGACAGTAGGAGAGAAATCGAGAAAACAGACGAGGCAGGGTGTAACGCGGGCAGGAACGAGAGACCTGTTGTTGCTACGGGAATGTTTGCGCCGTTCAAACCGAGCAACAGCAGCAGCAGCCGCAACAACAAGCCGACCTGAACGAAACGGCAGTAGAAGCCGTTCCAGCAGCAGCACAAGCTATATCAACCTGTCGTGGTAACACAACTGCAGCAACAACAACGGCGATAATCACAACAACAGCAACAACAATAGCAACAACAACAACAACAATAACAACAACAACAACAACGTCAACAACAACGTCAACAACTACACCACCACCAACAACAACAACAACAACAACAACAATTACAACAACAACAGCAGCAGCAGCAACAGCAACAACAACAACAACGACGACAAGCTCAGCAACAGGCACAGCACATTCTCACCGCGGTCGGGGGTCGAGAAACGCAGTTAGCGAGTTGGAGTAGCGGTGTGACCAGGCCAGCCTAGCCTACAGGCGGAAGAAACGACCGAAGAACCCACGAAGGAAGCGAGCATGGAAGCAAGCAAGGAAGGAAGGAAGGCTGAAACGAAGATGGGGCGACCGAGCAATTGAGTAGCAGCAGCAGCAGCAACAACAGCAGCGCGAAGTGCTCCTCTTCTTCTTCGGCTGCTGCTGCTGCTGCTGGGGGTTCTCTACTCGCATTGGCTCAACATAGAGTAGCGATTATGGCGATAGCAACGACGACAACGACGACGATGACGACGACATCAGCAACAGCGACAACAACTTCAACCACAGCAACAGCGATAACAACAACAGCGACCACAGCGAAAACAACAACAACAGCGACAACAACAACAACAGCGACGACAACAACAACACCGACGACAACAACAACAACAACGGCGTCGGCGACGACGACGAGCCAGGCAGGAAGCATATGCGCTCGCATCGATCCGTCATGATGGTAGTTGTGGGCAGCCGTCTTAGATTACTTTAGTCCGTCCGGTGTCTTCGTTCGTCCTTCCTGAATATGCGCCTCCTGATCTGGCTGTCTCTCACCTCACCTCACCTCTCCTCTCACCCACTCCCTCCCGCCCGCCCGCCCGCCCCAGCCCCCCGACAGACCCTCAGCCCTTCAGCGCCTTGGCGTTTCAGCCCCTAATAAAGCTGTGATGCTTATTAGGTAAGAAAATGTGGACACGAGCAGAGGTGACGGCAGCACTAACAACAACTGCAACATTATATCAACTAGCAGCGACAACAACAAGAACAACAATAACAGCAACTGTAACGTTAGCATCAAGTGCAGCAGCATCATCTAAAATCTCATCAATTCCCCTAACTATAACAACAGAGGCTATTAACAACAACATCATTGGCAGTAGCAAAATAAATAAGTTCATCGGTAAAGGGGCGCACAAACAACGCAAACAACAACAACAACAACAACTACTACTACTGTGTTTTATCATCAACAACAATGACACATGCATGTACATCAACAACAACGATAGCAACAACACAACA
The DNA here is from genome assembly GCA_003439945.1 of Dermanyssus gallinae. Classification (NCBI taxonomy): domain Eukaryota; kingdom Metazoa; phylum Arthropoda; class Arachnida; order Mesostigmata; family Dermanyssidae; genus Dermanyssus; species Dermanyssus gallinae. The sequence goes on from QVRM01006291.1 coordinate 503,500, forward strand.
AATTACATCATCATAATCAACAACAACAACAACAGCATGTGGTACAGCCAACATTCAGCCTAGTGGCCACCACAGTAGACGCCGCAACGGAAGCAAAACGATCCTAGTAAAAGTAGTTACTGTAGTCGTAGTCGAAGTATTAACAATATATGTTGTTGTAAAAAAAAGTTGTTGTACATGCCGACGATAGTCGATGCATTGGAATGGCGACGAGATCGCTGGCTTTTCCTCTAACGGGTAAAGGGCCTCGAGTCGGCGCGACACACGCCCTTTCAGGTGGCGATTTTTGTTACGATTTCTAGCTTTGGCTCAATTTATGATAGAATCAAAAAATATCAATAGTGACGCTTGTAATGACAGCGATGACTACATTCACCGTAGTCTTACTCTACTAGATGGTTTTCGAAAATGTAGTACCTACCGTAGGAGGATCTTACCAGAAGTAAGAGCATCAACAAGAACAACAGCGACAGCAACAGCAACAATAACAACAACAACAACAAGCTGAAGCAGCGGCGACAAAAGCACTTCCTCCTCATCAGCTTTATTTCGGCTTCCCGCGCTCAGGAAGGGTCACTTCCTTGAGCCTCTTGCGCTGTTATTCCTCTCTCTCTCTCGCGCGCGCGCTCGCTTCCTCCCCCCACTCAGTTTAGCTCACTCTTCCGCAGTCTCTCTGGCTGGGTCGTTCCCCCTTTCTCTCTACCTATCCCTCTCCCTCTATCTTTCTCTCTGCCCTTCTCGTGTTGTTCGGTCGTTTGCAATGGTACGTACTCCTCGTGTATGTACAGCGGCTGGGTGATGGTTGGTGGCTAACGCTGGCTGACTATCGACGACAGATCGGCCGGCGGACAGGTTGCTGGTGGTTGTTGTGTTGCTGGGGTGCGGCGACAGCAGCAATTCTGCCTTCCGCAGCAGCAGCAGCAGCAGGTCGACTTGGCCGGTCCGTGACTTGACCGGTCCGGGTTAGGTCCGGCGTCATCATCATCATTTGCATCATCTCCATCAACATCATCGTCCTCCACTATGCTATCGACTGAATGAATGAGGCTGACTGAATGAGAGGAAGTAAAGCGCGCGAATACTAACAGCTAGTAGCTTCTCTCCTGCGACCGAACTAGGTCCTGCTCCAAGGTTCGACCAGGTCCGACAAGGTCCAGGCAGCAGCGCAACAGCAGCAGTAGTACTAGTGCCGGTAGCGGCACCAGCAGGTCGTGGAATTCCTGGTTAACAACAAGAGCAGCAGCAGCAGCAGCGGCAACAACAACAACAACAGCAGGTCGCTGCCCTTCCTGGTTTACAGGGAACATCCCTTTTTGAACTGTGCCCATAGATCAAGACACACATACATGGGCGCAAAGTTTCTAGTAGTACAGTAGCAGCAGCAGCAGAAGCAGCAACAACAACAGAAGGAACTGCAACAACCATATTAACAACAACAACCTCTACTACTACTACTACTACTACCAGCACTGCTACGTTCACATACGGTGTCATGTCGTTGCTCGGCTTGGCCAGGTCACAACTGGCGCTCCTCGCATCATCATCATCATCATCGCCGCCCCGGCGCCACAGCCATAATCATCGCCATTATTATTATGCAGAGACAGGACGACGACGATGACCATGACTTCCTATTTCCGGCCAAGACGGGCCACGGGGGTGGACGGGGCTAGGCCTATCTGACGGGTCAGGGGGTGCGAGGGGTGCGGGAGAGAAAAGGGGGCCAGACCTGACGGGCTCGACCCGGTGCCGGTGCTCTCGCTTGTCGCTGCTCTTGCTACCAAATTTTGAATCTCAAAGTAGAGGAAAAGACGACGACCACCACCGTCACTACAACAAGACAAGCACCCCCCCCCCCCCCCCCCCCCCGCCAAACACATGTACTGCTAGTGCCGCCGTTTCGTCCTAACAATTATTATTATTATTATTATTATCATTCTATGTGATGAGCTAACTTTTCCATGCATTTATATTGTTTATATATATATATATATATATAGGCACGGAAAAGTTAGATAGTATTACAAAGAAAACTATCACATTATAGTTAGCTTCTGGAAATTATTGTTTTTAATCATCACTAGTATTTCCAAAAAAAAATGCCTTGCTATTGAGGCAGTAGCGTTATTTCATTCGGGCTTCGTCCCGGCGCTTCGATTCAGGTGTGTTGTTATCGCCTGATTGTTTCAAACTTGTCACCAACAAACGCAATAACAGCGGCAACAACATCAGGTCTCAGTCATGGTGACAATTCACCTGTTGCTGTTGTTGTTGTTGGCGTTGTTGTTGCAACGACAAAGATCACAATAACAACAACAACAGCAACAACAACAAAAACAGCAACAACAACAACAACGACGTCTGCGGCTAAGGGGTGAGTGAGTGGGCGCCTAAAAGACGGCCGTGTTTATGAGCTCGAATTAGATGTTGTGGTCAACAGATATACAGACAAATTTTACTTTTCGCGATATCTCCTTTCCCTTTCCGTGCATTTTCCTAACGAAGCTTTCCTCGCCCGGCCGGCGACCGGTCTCTATCTCCTATAAATGCCGATGAGAACAAGCTTCCACCGCTGTCGCTGCACGACCACCACGTTCAGTTCATAACAGTACCAAACGATACTCAATGCGGTTCACTCCTACTTGCTCACCTTTAAGTTCACTCATTCGCCTGAGATGAGGCGACGACAACGACAATAACAACAACAACAATAATGACAAAGAACGAAACAACAACAACAACAACAACAACTTAAGCAAGAACAGCAACTGAAACAACCTATCGCCCCGTCTTTGGGTAGATGATTCTCTCAAATCTGCGACAACATCTTGCAACAACAACAACAGCTCCAATAACAGCAGCTCCAGCAGCAACAACAACATCAACAAAGACAACACCGCCAACAGTATTAAAAGCATTATGTCTGGCTATGAACAACACCAGCCGACGACGTGAATCTCTCGGCTGGTCGACGACCGAACCACCGTCGACCAGTCAAACCAGTCGTTGATGGCCAGAGTCCGCTGTATCTCTTCTGGCCTATGCTCTCTCACGCATGCGCGTACGATATGTAGTATGTATGTTCTATAGTTAGTTGTACGATGCCCTGTACAGGTTCAGACTAGCCACGGGTGCCCTAGCCTGCCGGCTGGTCGGCCTGTTTGTCTGTTTGTCTGCTGCGTCTTCTCCGTACCTTTTGGTTCTTCCTCCACTTAGGGTTCCTCTTCTTGAGCTTGATCATCCTGTGGTGTTGGACCTCCACCTCTGCCTCCGCCACGCTACCCCCGAGACAGCGAGAGAGAGAGAGAGAGATAGAGAGAGAGAGAGCGCGCTCCTGAGAAGCTGCCGAAAAGTTTCAGATAGGGTTCCCATAGGCCATATCGCCGGCGATGGTGGTGGCAAGCTAGGTGGTGATGGTGGCGGCGCGATGTGAATTTCTCCATATTGGCCTATCACCGAGGAGACGGTCCCGGAGTATCGTCGGGCTTAGGTCGTACAGCGAGGCCTACTACGACATATGCGCCCATATATTCGATACATAGGCGACACGCAGAGAGAGACTGACGACGAAACGAATTCATCCAACGTGCACGTATGGAATTTGCGTGTACGTTGTTACGCCGTTGTTGATTTTTCATCAAATCAATTATTATTATTATTATTATTATTATTATTATTCACGACAAGTGGCAATTTAAACTAACGCGATTGCGATAAAGATTGCGTTAGTTTGATGGGCAGCCAGACCCAACATAAATGCACTCGTACTTTTTATTCGTTACAGTCATAAAGCTGCTTACAGGTTTTCTTTATCTAAGCTAGAGCTAAGTTTAGCCTTGTGTTCGCTGTTAACTATACGCAAGTTTGAGAATACTTGCTTTATTTGTATTTGCTAAACGCTTGTTTGGTGTTGTGTCTCATGAGACGGAATAGCTAGTTTACTAGAAGTTCTCGCATAACGTAGGTCGATTAGTTTATTGCGTCTGCTTGGTGTTTGACGCTGTTGTTTTGAATTTGTTCCACGTTCCTATATGAGTGTTTCTATGTATGTCATAATTGCATGTTGACGGGTCTCCATGTCCTCTTGGCACTTTTCCTGGGGCAATTGTAATCTGTAGAGTAAAACTTCCACGCAATCATCCACTATATCTGCTCTACTAATTAACATAGTAGCAGCCTAAGAGTCAGATGAGTTGCATGTAGACGCTGGATCGTTGGCACAAGGATTTGTAGCCGGTGAGTGCGAAAAAGGCCCACATCGAAGTGCAACGTTTCCCAACATAGACCGCAAAGGTTCCACCATGAAATGGTTACAGAACATGCAGCGTTTCGAAAAACAAAAGTTCTATATAGACAAAATCCAGATATAAGCATCTCTTCTCTCGTGCCCTCTGAAGAAGTAATTGTCTAAGTTGTAAACCCGCTACGTCACTGTCAAGCACGCACACCGGGGACATAATCCGTCCTTGGTTGGTTGGGAAATTACTCAGGAGGTTGTTTGATCCGACCAGTGCACGGGTAAATGGATGGATTAACGTCACGAACGCCATGGAGACACACACGCACTTTGTAAATGCCGAACCCACTCCTGGTCTTGTCTAGTTTTTCCAAATGCGGAAATTATGCGGCATAGCCGGTCGAAAGGGTCTAGCTCCAGCAACAGTCTAATTAGCCATCATTATCACTGTCATAGGCACGTGTTTTCGTTTCATCGGCTGATTTCATCGCTGTTATTATATGTTTTTTTTTTAATTGGGTCAGCTTCCGCTGACCTTAGCTGCACCTCGCAGCCTTTTCAACTTTTTTTCGGTTGAACAGCCCAGTGATTAAGGGGCTTAGCTTAACAGCTCAGTAATTGTCCATCCCGTTCAACTGAACGGCTTGTGTCTCCGGAGACGGTAAGGGAGTCGCCATGGCGGGCTCCTCGTCCTTACAGTGCACACGATCACGGCGTTGCGCGTGACGTGGCCAAGCCAGCTACCCTTCATACGTACGATAGAAGAGGCAGCACGAACTTCACCTTTGCACATCACCTTCGTACGAGGCTGACGGCGGTATGCGTCCGCGATGGGTTTATCGCTGTTATGAACACGTCATTGCCGTAATAACATGAGGGCAATGAAGACGATTATTATTATTATTATTACCATTATTTATTATTATTATTCAGTTAATACAATTGTGAGGTATAAACGTTTAAATCATCATCTGTCTCAAAAACATGGCCTCGCGTCGATCGCCCGTAACGTCTTCGATTCGTTTTCCGATGTCTTGCAGGAGTTTTGCTGTGCTGATGGGGCCGAGTGTCTCTAATGTAGTGGGTGCAAAGTGGTAGCTTCTAGATAGTTCTAGATACTTTCTCTGTTTTTCAGAATCCGCACGTTCTGCTGCCCATCCCGATTCGACTGCGCTGTGGCGTAAATATGATAACGCCGCCGTGCATGAAACCGTTACATCCCATACAAGGCATTTTCCGTGCGACCACAGCGGGATGGTGACCCCGTCAGGTCGCAACTCACTGCTGCCAATAAGACCTACTGGTTCGGGCGTAGATGGTATCCCTGCTCTTCTAAGAGCTCTTTTCACTATGGCGTTGAGTTCAGCGTGCCTTGTAAGTCTGCCGGGGCTTTTTAAACAGCTTAACGGGTGTAGACCGTCCGAGTCAACCGGTTGGCCGCATGAGAGGCACCTGAAGGGCTGGCAGACGGGGGCGCCTATCCTAAGAGCTGACACCATGCGGAAGGGGTATGGATCCAGCATGGTGCCAAGCTGACGGGAGGGCAGCGCTTGAAGCCAGCCCCCGCTGAAAGGATGTTGAGCTTGTACGCGTCAAGAAGTTTTTGACTCACGTGCTCTCTCAGAGGGCCAGGATCGAGTTGACTCCTGATTGTGGCGTCTGCCGCCGCGGTTGCCTTTTTTAGTTCAATCTTTGCTTCCTCACCAAGAAGTGCCAGGGAGCCAAATTGATTCAGGGATGCAGCATAGCACACTGCAGCAAAATCCGTAGCTCTTCTTATTCCAAGGCCTCCGTTGTCGATGGGGAGGCTAGTTCTCTCCCACATGTTTCCTTCTAAGTTAATGTTAAGTACCTCGCTTAGAATGCTTCTGGTGGTCTCGTCATAGGCTGCAAGACCCTCCATGTATTTCAGGGTCTGACATGTTCGTAGCATGTAGACAAATCTTGGTGAACCAAACCTATGTCTCCATAGACACAGAGCCACCTGCGGGTGCATACTGGTCAGTCGTGGGCGAATTTTTACCAGGGTCTCTCGTTTAGCATCGAGAGCGCGTGGGATTCCTTCGGCCATTACGGGATAACCTAGAACATCTAGGTTACCCTGAGTTACACAAGATATCCCAGGAAGTGCTTCCATGATTTCTTGTATAGCTTGCCCCTGATCTTGAAGGGTGCCTCCGATAGCTAAAACCTCGCATTATTATTATTATTATTATTATTATTATTATTATTATTATTATTATTATTATTATTATTATTATTATTATTATTATTATTATTATTATTATTATTATTATTATTATTATTATTATTATTATTATTATTATTATTATTATTATTATTATTATTATTATTATTATTATTATTATTATTATTATTATTATTATTATTATTATTATTATTATTATTATTCTTGTAGAACATATTGAGAACAGTAACGCCACCAACAAGAGCAACGACAACAACAACAACATTTTTAGACATGTTAAAAGACCAGGCTCCAATTGCAATTTATGCCAGAATTTATTTTTGTTGTTGTTGCTGTTGTTGTAGTTGTAGTAGTTGTTGTAGTTGTTGTTGTAGTTATTTTGTTGTTGTTGTTGTTGTTTTTGTTGTTGTTGTTGTTGTAGTTGTTATGGTTGTTGTTGTAGTTGTTATGGTTGTTGTTGTAGTTGTTATGGTTGTTGTTGTAGTTGTTGTTGTTGTTGTAGTTGTTGTTGTTGTTGCTGTTGCTGTTGTCTTTGACGCCGTTGCCGCTGTTGTTGTGGCGGCGGCCGTGAAACAGTTCATTGAAGCAGCCCTTTGTTTCGCATGTCCCTCCTTTCTCTTCCTTTGGCCAGGATTTACGTCACTGGAACACTCGTTATTGCCCGCAACCTTGCGTTCTTCGAGGCGGAAGCGATGCGACTAGCGGGCCTTTAGAAGCAGCGATCGAAGATTAAATGGAAACGACGACGACGACGACGACCATGGCGACAACAGCAACAACAGCAGCAACAGCAACAACAACAGCAATAACAGCATTGACGAGGACTATGTTGATGGCTCCAGCGGTGGACAGTAGCACTGTCGCCGCCATCACCATTAACACCATCTTCCTCCTCCTCATCATCATCACTACCATCATCATCATCATCGGCATTAGGGCAAGTAGGTTTTGTTGTTCGCCAACCAGTCCGATTTGCACGCAGAAACAATCGATACATGAGGGCGTCGCTGTCGCTCTTACTGTTGTTGTGGTTGTCGTCGTCGTCGTCGTCGTCGTCGCCGCTTTCGTCATTTATGTCATTATGATCATAATCATCAATATCTGCATCATCATCATCAACATCAGGCTGATCTGCATCATCATCATCAACACCAGGCTGATCTGCATCATCATCATCATCATCATTGCCATGGTTAGTCTCGTCTTCCACTATCAGTTCATTCTCCGTTCTCTCTCGTTCTGTCGCACTCTTTCTTTCCGTTCCCATGCGGTACGACCCACTGTTCTCTCTCTGGTTATCCCACTCGCTCTCCCTTTCCCTGTATTCGTATCTATCTCTCTCGTCCGCCCCCCCCCCCTCCCCTTTCACCTTCAATATCTCTTCTCAGCAAGAACAACGACTGATAGAGACACACATGAGTGTGTGAGAAAGAGAGAGAGGGAGAGACCAAGAAATCGAGAGAAGGAGGGGAGAGGAAGCACCAAATAGAAAGGAAGCTGGAGAGACTGCACTCCACTCGACTACCAATGGGCCACCACCATTACTCCTACTTCTTACTACTACTACTTCCACTACTACTGTTGCTGCCCAGAGCACAGATCCAAGCCTGCGCGGATATCGGTGATGATGATGATGGTTCTGGTGATAGCGGTGGCGTTAACGACATCAACCACACTACAGCAGCAGCAGCATCAGCAGCAGCAGCAAGAAGAACAGCAACAATAACCACAACAACGACAACAACAACAACCACGGCTGCGGCGGCGGCCAGTGATGACTCTCTGTCTACGATGAGAATATTCCCACGACCTTCTCTCCCAAGCGAGGAGAGCGACCCTGGCGGCGGCTCGATCGCCGCCACAGCAACATCAGCATCAACATCAACATCCACAACAGCAGCAGCAGCAACATCAAGAAGACCCCAATGCCATGTGGTGGTGGTGGTGGTGGGGTGAAGGTGGAGGAGGGAGGCGCTGGTGAGGATGATGCTATAATCGTGATGATGGTCGTGATTATGATGATGATGATGATGGTTGATGGTCGTGATTATGATGATGACGATGATGGTGGTTGATGGTCGTGATTATGATGATGATGGTTGATGGTCGTGATTATGATGATGACGATGATGGTCGTGATTATGATGATGATGGTTGATGGTCGTGATTATGATGATGATGATGGCAGTGGCGGCGGCGGCGGCGACTGTTCGATTGCTGCTGGTGGTGCAGCCTGGTGGCATCAGTTAGTCCTGTAGCAACCATAGCGCCGCCAGCAGCAGCAACAACAACAACAACAGCGGCGACGGCCGCAGCGGCGCCAGAGGGGAATACCATACCGGAGGAGCCCTATCTACCCATTCCTCCATCCATCTATTTGTTCACCTACCTACCTATCTATCAATCTATCGGGGTATCTGTTGTGTGTTGCCTGTCTGGATAGATGTAGGTATGTTTGTCTGCCTGCTTGCCTGCCTGCCTGCCCTTTCCCGATCGGTGATCAGCAGCAGCAGCAGCGGTGGAGACGACGACGACGACGACGATCAACACGGCGACAACGACGGCGACCCTTTCCACCACCGAAACAACAACAACAACAGCAACGAGCCGGCCGGCCGGCCAGTTAGAAAGCTCGCCCTTCATCTACTGCAATATATCGGCGAGCGCAGAGCGATCGTGCAGCAGAACGCAGAGCACCGTGGTTCGGTTCGGTCGTCGGTCGGTCACTTGTGCATCGTGCATCGTGCACCCGCCGTCCCACACGTGATCGAAGCTGCTGTTCTGCTGCTGCTCTGTGCAGGTCCTATCGCTGGCGTACTTCGTTGACGCGGTTCGGTGACGGTGACGCGTCGACGATACGAAGCTGCTAGCCAGTAGCTAGTTGTTGTTAGTTAAGTAGTCAGCAACACTAATAGGCTGCTGTGTAGGCGCTCAAGACACTAACCGACTCTGACGACGATCTCAGCCTTTACGCCGATGTTGTTGTTGATGTTGATATTGCCGCTTTTGCCCGCCCGCGTTCTGCCAGCCTCTCAACTTGTCAGTCGGAATACGTTTTGACGACCACCTCTCGCCATCTCGCTCCATACTTGATCTCAGCCAGGAGGGCCCCTGCGTGTGCTGTTGCGGGTGCTTAGGATAAATGTCAGGCACGACGAAATAATCCTTACTGCTACACGCATTAAAACTACACTACGTCTGCGACTACACTACGTCTGCGACTACACTACGTCTGCGACTACACTACGTCTGCGACTACACTGCTGCTGCTACATCTGCTGATTGAATCCTTCGTAAGGATACGCGTTTCGACAATTCGACATCAAGAGGCCTCCAGGCCAGTAGTTCTTAGTACGCTCAGCCATGTCGCCAGCTAGCGGAGTGGCCGTGTCGGCTCCCACCATCGAGACGGCGACGTCGTCGACAAAGCACGTCGACCAGATCCTTCGGTCAGGCGACACGAAGTTGCTGCTCAAGCTGCTGTCCGACGGCGAACTCGACCACGAGGTCAATGTCAACGTGTTCGACCGGGAAGGCTTCACGCCCCTCCACAAGTCGGTCCTCGACGGCAACCTCGAGCTGGTGAAGCTGCTCGTGAAGGTTGGCGCCGACGTTCGGCTGGCGTCTCGCGACGGCTGGAGCGCGCTGCATATCGCCTCGTTTGCCGGACACTTTTCCATCGTTTCGTACCTTCTCGCCTGCTCGGAGCGGCCGCTTGCGTAGGCGAGTGACGCAAAGGCCCTGCTCTGCGAAATAAAGCAAAGTAACGCAATTTAGCCAACAACAGCAACAGGCGACGAGTCGGTGGTGAACGCAGCCTGAACCGGTATGCATCGAAGATGCTGAAGTAGTAGTGGTGATGATGATGATGATGATAATCATGATGGCACTCCTTGCCACTGAAAACGCCGAGCCCCTCGCTAACATGCTCTCTCCGTCCTTACTTCCTTGGGGCATTTTCGGGGCATTTGGATGAAGGAAGACTACCGACCGGCAACCCCACAACCACACATTGTGGAACGCTGCCATTTCCCATGGATTTAACAATGGATAGCCACCAGCACCAGTACCGTCGCCGAGACTCCAGCAGGCGGGGGTTGGGTGAGCAGTGAGCGGAGGTTCGGAGGTTGGGGTGGCTGATTGTCAGACAGACAGGCAGGCACTCTTCTGCTGCTGCTTCTGTTACTACATACGCCGTCATCGCCGCCGCCGACGTTTGTGGTTCAGGAACAGTAGTAGATGTTGAAGAAGATGACGCGTCCCGACGCGAATAGAATGGAACGGACGCGCAGAGAGCACGAGAAACAACATTCCGAGTTGTGGCAGCGACGCCGAAGACGGTGCCCTTGTGCCGGCTGCTGCTGCTGCTGCCGCCGGATGGCTTCTCGAACCCACATCGGCTGCTCCGATTCCTTCCTTCCTTCTGCTGCTGTTGCTGTCGCTACTGCTGGGACTACGGACATGGCGGTGTGGCCATCGTGTTCGCCTTAACCTGCAGACTCGTTCGGACAGATGGCTCCCGGCAGGTGAGACTTGCCGCCGCCGCCGTTGCTGCTGCTGTAACCATGTTCGTTTCATCGTTCTTCTTTGATTGTTGTTGTTGTTATTGTCGTCATTGCTGTTGATACTGATGCTGCTGATGCTGCTAGAGCCGTCCTGGCATCGTCGTCGTCCTGCCCTGGTCGGCAAGATAGCGTAGACGTTGCTTAAATGTTAGCCTTTGGCCGGACCAGCCGCCCAACTTTCCGAGAGTGCAGCGGCAACGAAGGTTGAAGTCGCTAGTTGAAGTCGCATGACTCAATGAGAACCGCAATTGCGTCCGGAAAGTCAGCTACGATCAGCCGTATGTGTACTAGCTGGGACTAGTACGAATACACTAATCGTAAGATGACTTCTATGGAGATTCGCTGTCAAAGTCCCGTAACCATGGCATTGGCAGCGTTTCACTGCGGCGTACCAACTGCGCATCCACCTCAAGTGCAAGCATCCACACAAGCATCCATGTTTTCACAACAAATATTCGGCATCTATAATTGCAGTGCAATGCAGATCCAGTAAGAACACATCCGACATCGAAATACGCCCAGGAAAGACAACGACCGTAGGCCTTAACGGTATCAGTAGGAGCAGGACCGTAACAACAAGAACAACAACAGCAGCAACAGAAACAACGATGACAACAACAACAACAAAAGCACGAATTAGCAGTAAGATCTTCATATGCCGTCCATGTCGATCAGTGACCGCATGAAGCCGAAGATTCTGACCCGCTCTACCAATGGCAAGATCCCGACCCAGACGGTACAAAGCAGGCAACAATATTCGTTCGAGTCTTGCTGTGGGCTGTCCGTCTGCTGTCGCGAACTAAATTCGAAGACCGATGAAGTGTAGAAGAACAAGATGAAATGAAGGCGCTGCCCGGGGCGACCCGCGGTGGGCAACATCGTGACATCGTTTGCCAAACACCTCCCTCGAGCCTGCAGAACGGGTCAGCGGTCAGAAAGCCCAGATGGTCGCGCCCCCGAGGGGATATCGAACTGGTTCTCCTCTCCAGCAGCAGCAGCACGATCGGTACTTGTCTGCTGGACAGACCTCGTCACCATCGATCGATTCAAGTGAACGCGAGGTTACTACTACTACTACTTAGTTAAATACTAATTAGTACTCACTATTACTTACTACTTCATCGCCAGAATCATCATTCATCATCATCACCACCACCACCGCATACATCGTTTGAAAACAGAAGGCAGTTCTCTCTCAGCACTGCATTTGTTGACCACGTTTCTTACGCGGCAACAGCAGCAGCAGTAGAAAAACTGTCTCGACTGCCAATGACTTTAGTGATACGTGTCGATAACTGTCCAATATCAGCTATCTATACATCTTAATGAACGGCGATTAAAACCATTACAAACCGTAATTACCGTCGTCATCATCATCATTACGAGCGACGACGACGACGACGTCAACAACAACGCCATAAATTCAAATTAGAAGACTCCTCTGATTTAGCAAATTCAACACGCGGTTTTGCCTGTCAAACAAGTGCGAGTTCGGCTTAGATCTTAAAGATCAGAAATCGATTACTAAACTTTTTTGAATAGAAGAAGAAACAGCAGCAGCAGCAGCAACAACAACAGTTTTCACCAGAAAATTCGGCGTTATAGTATTACAATTATACGCAACAATGATACCAGCAACGACACACACAACAAGACCGCTATCGCTTCATTTATTTAGCACATTATCTCTAGATGCCACGACAAGAGGATACAGGCAGAGAGAGCTGTGCTGTTTGTCGTTCTCTTGCAGTTGTGATTTTCGCGGAAGGAGCCGGAGAACATTAGCAGCCTAGTGTGATGATGCTCCACCTTTCGTGTTTTCTGCATACATGATGTACATACAAATGTCAAACTGAACTGTGTGTAACTATTTAGAACGAAGAACAGATCCTTACGTTGGATCATCGCTAATGTACATAGATCTTGTATATACACATAAACATGTATATATATAAATATATATATATATATATACCCCGAAGGCGTAGCAACAAACGAATGGTGTTTTGGTTCGAACGCCGACCGTCTGTTTTTACTGTATTATATGTGAGCGTGTGCAAGCACGTGTGCTCTCATATGTGTGATGATGTACGGATGAATACGCTGTATGTAAGGGTAGAAATAGCAAGACTAAGTAGAGATGTGTTTTACACATTTCTCAACCGAACAGTTGCGGCTGACAGGCAGAGATGAAGAGAACAAAAAGAGCACCGACAGAGAGCGCAACAGGGCGAGGGAAATTGAGGAACACAGCTAACTTGACACAGCCGCACGTCTTCGCTCTGCTCTCAAAGAGATCTGATCAGCGGGCCTCCTCTGTACGAAAACTACTCTATACACGTGTTAGCAATATGATGACAGACAAGTAATAGCAGACACGACGACGACGACGATGATGTCTGTAGCACAACAAAAATGACAGCAGTGGCAGCCACAAGCAGGCTGACAAGCATATAAGCAAGCAACCATTCATGCGTCAGCTCAGTACACGCAGAACATCGGAGGCTGCTTCTTGCCACTATCCATGACTGACTGACCTCTGCGGCAGCTATAATAGCAAGGAACAAGTTTGCTAGAACCTGTAAAATAGAAAGAGACCCGCAGGCGGCGAGGCACAAGTATAGGTGGCTAAGCGAGCACACGTCAATATATATATATATATATATATATTACGTCATAGGAAAATGAACTTAACAGAGAGATGGTATATTGTGAAAAGCTTGTCTGCGTCTGAAGAAATGAATATAGCTAGACGCTCGTAGACAGCGGTTACAAAGCGTAGATGAATAAATTTGTTACAACCGATAACTTGTTACCTGCAACGCAGTAATCGATTTGCCTTGTTATTGTATTGTACTATATATAATGTGTGTGAGAGTTGGTGTAATCTCTAGCTAACCGTTGTCTTGCGTACGGCTATTGGGTAACGACAAATTACATAAGGAGTCGATGTCATTTGCTCTAAGTATATTATTTTTTTTTTTAGGAGATTGTTTTTGCTCCAAGCATATTAGCCTTCTCGTTAACAAACATAATTTATACATACCGATATAACGAAACTTTTCAGTGAACCACTTACTATACAGGGTCTCCCAGAAAGATTTAAAAAGCGATATAGAGGTAATTGTAGAGCTTGTTGAAGTAAATATTTTTCCAATAGAACACGCTCAAAACTAACACAGGCAAATGCTCTAACCTAACACACAAATTCAAGCAAATGCGCATCTTGTTACGATCATTTGGGTACGAAATGGTGGCAATGCGAGCCGTGATTGCAGAGAGATTGAGTGTTTGCATAAATGACCCACTCCATCAGATAAATCACTCTAGGAAAATTATGCGTGCACTCAGTCTCGACAAGCCCTCCGAAAATCCTAATTGCTCCGCTATATAAATATTTAGTTTAAATAGGTCTACAGTTCCCAATATCGCTTTTCAAATTCTTCTGGGAGACTCTGTATATGTTTCTAGACCTCCTCAGTGGTGACTTCTGTGCACATGGAAAGCTCTAGCCACAATAGTTTGTTTTCATGCGTGGAGCTGTGCAGAATGTTGAATATCTCCTCGCTTGTACGGTCCACGCAATAATGGCCTTCGTATGATGAGGTTAGACATCGGCCGCATTGTACCCTTAAGCTTCTGAGTCCAGATCTTGTGTCAACGAAAGCTGTGCACTAGCATATCAAAAGCCATCCAATATCATTAAATGAATGGCAAATGCGAGTGCGATTATATATATATATATATATATATATATATATATATATGTTTATATATATATATATTTATATATATATATATATATATATATATATATATATATATATAATATATATATATATATATATAGGCCTATACAGCTATAGAGCAACAGTATATTAAATAATAAGTCTAAGGAGCCCAAGAGCCAGCCGATGATAAAAGAATCAAAACTTGCAATTATAGCAGCCGACCATAAAATTATCTCAAACGTAACGAATGCTGGAGCTGAATCAACCTAGCACTTGGCTTGCACAACATCCTCTCGTATGCACATACGTTCTTGTTCTCCTACTTCTTCCAACGAAGCTTAAGATACGATAGAAAGGGTCAATTATTTTTCGGCCAAGGGTCAATGAGGCTCGAGAATGCAAGGAAAACCAGTAGATCTCAAGGCTTGGACATCTCCTTTACTTCTTCCTAAACTTATTAATTTGTTTCCAAGGTTTATATAAGTATATATAGGTTTATATAAGTATATATTGGTATAATTACTACTCAGCTGAAACCATATATAAAAACGTATGATTAACGCACGACTACTTATATATAAAACTAAAAGAGCCGAAGAGCTATACAAACCGTAAGCACAGAGAAATGAGCCCAGAGTAATCCGGCCGCATTATCTGGTCACCCTGTTAGATATCAGGCACGCGTTTAGTACGCTTTCGTGAGACCCCATAAGCAAAACACTGAAGACAAAAGCGTATATTCCTATTTACCACGTATCTTAGCGTCGTATCTAAAATATAGAGCATCTACCCACGAAGGAGTAACTATAAAGTCATAGTCAAGGGGTCCCCCAGAGATTCATACTGGGACCAACCCTATGGAGTATAGCTTAAAATGTAGATTTCCACATCTCCTAGGAGTCTATTCCATGGGGTACGTAGATGATCTACAGACTGATTGTCACCGCCCGAGACTAGGATCTACTCGAAGGAAGAACGAATAGCGGGTGTTAGCGGATATCCGTCATTACCTCCAAACGTGTTCCACTAAAACGAAAGCAACTCAGTGAGACGGCCTGAAAGGCTTTCTTAGATTTTACACCTACACCTGGAAGGACACCTAGTGACCTGGCCAGGTGAAGTAATCTCAAGAAGATAGTACTTCAACCCGAGAAGTTAGTACTGCGACCCGAGAAGATAAAACTGCGACCCGAGAAGATAGTACTGCGACCCGAGAAGATAGCACTGCGAAGAGGACGACTGCATTTTCGTGGGTTTTGTAAGCTCACTTTGTAGCTATAACAACGCCGCCCGGTGCGCATTATGCGTTGTATGCGTGTTAACCTCTTTGAAAAATATATACTTTTCTTCTTATATATCGCTTACATATGTATATGCATACATACATGTATATATTGCCTCTCTCTTTATATATATATTCCCATTTGTGTACAGTGCAACCCGGCTGAAGACTGGCAAACCCTTAGACCCGAAGATCAGCAACACGAAAAGTGTCGAACAAACGAGTTATTGATTGGGGTTGTAGCAGCTATCGATTAGAGCAGCTTTCGCGCCGCCGTTGTCATCGGACGGACGGGCCGACGGAAGGAAGAAAGGATGGCAAAAGTAGAAAGACGGCTGCGAAGCAGGTAGAATACGAACAAGAAACAAGGGCCCCGATGGACAACGACACCGGCTCACCGGACAATGCGGGCCAGCCTCCGTGCTTCGTTGGCGAACGTTGGTGCTGCCCAACGTTCATGCCCATGACAACGACGGACGACGACGACGAAGAGACCCACTCGTAGTTATGATGAAGTGAAGATCGTCCCGGCCCCACAGTTGTCTTCGTTTTCGTCTTGTCCCCCCTTCTACCACCACCACCACCATCATCGTCATCGACAATTTTTCGATGTGACGTGACTTTGAAGAAGAAGAAGGAAGATCATCACCTCTATCAGAAGTGGTGTCGGCGGCGGCGGCGGCAGCAGCAGCAGCAGCAACAACAATCACAATAGCAAGAGCAGAAGCAACAACAATTTCGATTCTTCCGAATATCGAGGAAAAAGAGGAAGATGAAGAAGGCAACATTAGGTCCGGCGATTCAGATCCCGCCAAACGGCCCCCTTCGAACGGGCCGATAGCGTAGCACCGCAGCCGTTCAGAGTCTTCGATGGCAGACCGACCAGAAGGTCGTGATGCACTAATGACCATCATCGCGGCCGTACAACTCGACACTTTTCGTCCACTCGCAGAATATACGGGATTCGGTCTTCACTTCGACTTCTGATCACGACGATAAGCTCCTCCCACTTCCAGCCCCTCCCCCAACCCGGTGCGCCTTACCCCGGACAAGATCGGCAAGCCTTCCGAGCTGAATTTCTCCATACCGCCGACCGATGAATGATACTATCGCTTGAATCGTGGACACTTTAGCAGAGACAGCGATGCCAAGAATAATAATAATAATAATAATAATAATAATAATAATAACTCCGCACCATCGTAATGGATATCCGTTTGGATCATAGGTATGCATTTGGTCCTAAAGGGACATTGAACAAAAATAGCCACTAAACTGAATGCTTGCTTAGCTAACTGGCGAACAACTAAACGCGAACTAGAATTTTCTTTAAGAAAACGTATGGTTAAAACAATATTCTAAAGGTATGAATATAATACTACTAGGATTGTCGTAATTGAGAATTTGTGAGCTAGCGATTGCTTACATGGTAGTTATACAGACAAGAATTAGAACCAACTCTGGCTCGATAATATAATAAGAAGCAAGACTGAAAATGTAGTCATTATCTTGCTGACATTCCTTCACATACTCGATCCATTTATCAATATCTCTGTGAGACAGGACATTAAATTATACCATAAAACATAATTCTGAGCCAAAATATATGGAGATTCGTCTTTTGTTCGAAGTATTATCGAAATTGATCAGGCACTCGTCTACAGACGTCCACTTACGGGTTACGGATACGCCCTTGCGTATCCGTGACACTTAAGTGAGTGAGCCAAAATGCGACCGTACTGCGTAATCGTTAATCGTACTTAATGTTTATGATAGACCTAATCTACAATCGACATCGAAATCGGCCATCCCGTAGCGACGTATTTATTAGCGACGCTCACGTAACGATACGGTGATGTGTGTGTGTGTCGGCCGCCCAATAGGTTCTCACGGCTCTTTGATCGATGGTGATTGCTTTTAATTGTTGTCGAGCTGTCGGGGGCTTCTGCGCACGGCAATCGCTGATATTTATCGATCTATCGAGGAAGGAGGAAAACTACTATCGAGGAAAAAGGAAAAGCGTTCGTTGGATGGACGCGCAAAGCTGCCGCCGCCAAAACCCGATGGTGTTCGGAGCGGACGCTAAAGCACGCCTCAACAAGAGGAAGGATTAGCAATTGTTGAAAGATGCAGTTGATCATATAGCTGCCGGAGCTGTGCGCGCGAGAGCGGCGACCCAGGGATGATATGGTCTCGGTAGCTTCACGGCTGCCAACGACAGTACTGTGGCGAGAGTGGCATTGTACCCAATGAGTGTGCGAGCCCAATACGAAACCTCGCACGTCCGCCCCGAGGAGAAAGTTCTTAATGCTCGCAAGATATATATATATGTATATATATATCGTAACACGTCAAAAAAATTACTCCTCAATAGCTTCAGAAGACTAGTTCATAGTCAAGAATAAATACATATTATTTTATATCGTTGATATCAGTTTTAAACAAAACAATGCAAAGACTTTCTATAGACACAGAAAACACTATTTGAATGTATTTGTGGGAAAGCACCTTCAAGAGGTACAACGTCAACCGGACATAAGGCCGCCGAGATGAAGGCGAGCAGGGCTGCGACGCTTTCGTTTGTCTATGTGGGAACTATCTTACCTGTCAAGTGTTGACTAGCTTACTATTTTCGGCTAGAAACTTGTTGAGGAGTGATTTGTCTAGCCTTAGAGAGTTCGATGGCAACGGAGATCAAAAACCCGGTTTCATCTAGAGAGGAGAGAGAGAGATAGGAGTAGTTTCGTTAGTAACTGAAGCCTGGCGAACGGCACTTTCAAGCGGAATTTTTCGTAGATAGAACAGTCTGGCTTAGACCGGCATTTGGAATAGCGCGAATAGAGCGACAGCCGCCAGTTTCTTCGTTTAGATATATATATATATATATATATATATATTCATTCACTCGTCAATTTCAATGAGACCGCCCAGGGTTGAGAGTCTCAATTTGGTTTGTTAAACAAAGCCCACAAGACAGCCGCGTTGAATTTTCACGAATTGAATAGCTATACACAGATTCTGGCGTAGAAAGGCGCCATTGCGTTTTTCGCTGTAGCACACCTCCAGCTGGAATCCGACCTTGGAAAGTAACTGGTACTTGTGCGGAGTGTGTGAGTAGTTACAGCCTTTGGCATGTTCCGCTGGTTCGGCGGTTCATAGAAATAGATAGATGCAAATACCTTAAACTTAAATAAATAACTTAACAATTTAAATTCTGTCAAAAATAAATTTCGACGGAAGTCGTACATTTCCTCCCGTTGGAAAAAAATCTGTTGTAGCACTCAAAAATTGAGAAACAGTGCGTCCTACATAGTTTGCTGCGGCAAAGCTCTGTCCGTATAGGGCGTTCTTAAGAGTCACGAATGAACAGTAGTCTGGCGGTCTGCTGTAGGTCATTATGATCGATGCACCAAAACATTCTAACGCAGCCGTATCACGGGTTACCCCCGCTATATGCGGCTTAGCGTTGCCACGTTGAAAGATAATGCCTCTCTTTGCGAAAAGACTGATTTGCCTTTCCCTGAAATAGTGCAACCCTCGGAGATCAGATGGTATTCGCCGCAATGTCATCGAGTTTGAATTTAGAGCAAGAACGCACAAAATGGCTTACGAGAGAAGTCAACTTTGGCTGCGTACGAAATTTGTTCTCACTAAAAATAAAAGCAAAATTTTTTTTTTCATGTTGCTTTATTCCATAATAATAAAATTGGAATTAAAAAAAAGCCCCACCAATATTAGAGCATCAACATTTTTATGGGCCAGGTGCTTTGCGTTAACCATGACTTAGAGTGCAAATTACATTATGATAGATAATCAAGTTCACATAATCCGTTTTCCCAGAAGATAATACGCCTTGTCCAGTAGTGCGTTAGTTCTTAAAAAAATAAACACACACTGAATTGTCTAAAGAGCGCCGGTAGATCGTCCAGACATGCTGAAGCAGTGTGATTATAGGGACTCTTAGGAAAGCCGGAATACCATCTAAACTTAAGCTGAAAGGTTTAATTTCCGCTGGCGAAGCAAAACCTGGTGGGGTGAGCATTGGATTATGTGCACATGGAAAATCCTTAGCTTAGGACGCAAAGATTTTGTGCACAACAACGGCTTTTTATGTAGATCACAACTCGAAATTGAATCGAAATGCGCAGCGAAGCACGCGGAAACCAGAAAACGGAATAAAACGCTGAACTGGAAACAAGATATATCTTTGTGCCTATTGCCATGGGGACACTAGGACCGATCAGCAAAGGAACCGAAGTATTCCTCAAAAAATAAAGTAAGCGAATTCAGGAGGTCACGAGCGATTGAAGATCAAGTCAAATATTGAGGCAAGCGTTGTCTTTGGCCGTTTGTGGAGGCAACGCGGGTATCTGTTTTAGGCGCAATGGAGTAAAGTAATTGTTTACTAAAATAATTGCGATAATACGTCCAGAGCTTAGAACTGTAATATTGTTTAACATGCAATACAAATAAAGATAATAATAATAATAATAATAAAAATAATAATAATAATAATAATAATAATAATTATTATTATTATTATTATTATTATTATTATTATTATTATTATTATTATTATAAAAATAATAATAATTTAATTCCTAGATGAAGGCAATAGGATACAAGAATTGTTTTCGCGCCTCGGCTGTAGAAGTACCTGAAGTCTATAACTACTCTTACTATGACAACAATGGCGTCGACAACAATGACCGAAAAACGTCCGTAGCCGCTGAAGACAGACCTCGAGCTGTTGATGCAGCAGGATCAGCTGCGATTGACGTTGTCACAGATAGTCGAGCAGCTATAGTTGCTGGTAGGAAGACGAGTCTGCCATTCATTGAGTGGTGCCATTCTTCGTTGGTTTACGACGGGAGTCTTTAGTAGTTCTCCTTCTTGTTCGCCGTCTTCTTCTTCGTACTTTTCTTTTTATATCGCCTTTTTGTCATAGTTTTCTCTCCTTGGTCATCTTTTCCTCTTACCTTTTCTTCGTCGTCGTTGTCGTCGTCTCGTTACGAGAGTTAGACCGAGAGTGAAAAGAAATGATGCCGATAATAGTAATATTAGTAGTAACAATAATAGGCAAGGTAAGTACAACAAATGGAACACCTGCGGCTATGGTCGCTCGCTAGATTTCAGTTGTAACAACGGCAGCAACAACAGCAGCAACGCCAATGGCAGATTTAGTGCTGTGCATAGCCCGGTTCTTTCAAGGATTGCGACGATACGAAGGGCGATAAACAGAGAAGTTATGTTGACGATGACAACAACAACAACAACAACAACAACAACAAAACAACAACAACAACAATAACAACAACAACGACAACAACACGTCGACCGACTTATGTTATGAGCCAGGCGTCAAGCACTGGCAGACGACTGTTACAACGACAATAACGACATCGACGAAACAGCAACAACAACAACAACATAGACGGCAGCAGCAGCAGCAACAACCACGTAAAAACGTGTCGTTAACAATCGTTGTCTTCGTCACTTCGAATGATCGTTTTCACACTCATTATAATTTACTCCACATCATCATAATTAGCACCCCCACACGTTAATGATGTGCATCATCGTCTTGCGGGGGGGGGGTGTCGTTCGTGCAATGAAGCCCCTCACACCGATCAGCCGTCGAGAGACAGCCTAGTTGCCGTCTCTAGTTGCTTAACCAGTTGTAGCGCTACCTATCATCTAGCTAATGTCAGAATTCCTATCTGCTGTGAACTAGTTGGCACTTTGGAGAGAGAGCATGAAACGTGAACAGCACCAAATCGCAGAGACTAATCACATTTAAAAAGTCACTTCTCTACAACAACGACAAGAGTAGCTCCAGCGATTGCAACCACCGCCATGGCTATACATACAGGAAGAACCAAGCTGCATTTTTGTCCTCGAATGTCATTCGTTTACTAGCACGACGTACAGAGAAATATTTATTGACTCATTCATTCATAGATCCGTAGTCGACTTCGTACGTTACGAGATAAGACGCGCCGCTGTCTAGAACGCAGCACGTCGAACTCGAACTGGCCCACGTCTGCTGGGAGATCTGATTCGCTGTTTCTTCTCGCCTCGCCGTCTCGGCGTCATCGTTTTGACACCGAGCCGTTGATGCCAGCGACAGCAACAGGCGAGTTATTGTTGATCAACGTACGACCGATCGACCGACGGACCGGGTGAATGAATGGGCTACGTACTGGTCGAGTGGCGTCAAAAATGCATAAAGCATCATATCTGCTCAACAAGCTTGACTTAACCAGCTGCCAGCTCCGTACGCGAACTCTGAGATTACGACAAGTCAATACGACAATACGTGGTAGTCCTTGTCGTAGTTGTCATCAGCATTGTCATCATCATCATTGTTGTTGTTGTTGTTGTTGTTGTTGTTGTTGTTGTTGTTGTTGTTGTTGTTGTTGTTGTTGTTGTGTGTTGTTGTTATTGCTGTTGTTATTGTTGTTGTTGTTGTTGCTGTTATTGTCGTTGTTGTTGTTGTTACTGTGGTAACTAACCATCATCCACATTACGAAGAGACGTCTATACTAGAAAATTCCTTCGAAGAAATTACAAAATCAGCCGACATATCTTTAAAACATAGCGTGTGGATCAAATGTCACATTAGGCTTCTCTTTATATAGACAGGGAAGGTTTTTCTTCTTCTGGACGTGAATGTTATTGGTATTTTAACTGGTCTATAAGTTTACTGATATAATGTATCTTCGGCTATCCGATGAGACGTCGCTCCAATTTTTAACAGACATACGGTCCGTTTACACGAGGAACGCATCTCGGCTCAGGGTGGCGGCAGCCGCCGACGCTGATACAGCGCGACTCTTGTCTGCGACCTGCCCACTAGCGGAGGCGTAGCGTCACGCCTTATCCTTCGATGTAGCCTTCGAAGTGTCCGGCAGTACTGGGCGTGGTGTACTATGCGCTCAAAATACGGGGCTCACTTCCAAGCATGCTACCATCGACAGCATCTTCGTGCTCAAACTGAAGACTAGAAGATTGGTGATTTCTTCCGCGAATCCTGTTTTATCTATGTTCAACGGAATAACGCTATATGGGAACTAGGTATGCCGACTGGTGTGTGAGTACTACCAACCTGATTGGATAACGTAGAATGTTCGGAGCTTGTTGTTCAGTTCAACGAATGTTCAGAAATGTGAGAGACTAGTTGAGGGCTAACCGTTGTCCCCATATATCTCTATATTTTATATATCGGACCAAGAGATCAATTGCTTCAGTCCGTGAACATGGCTACAGCTGTGTCTTAGGGGACATGGCTGTCTTTGTATTCCCAGGTCATACGATGCATTTTAGGTTGCTTCAGCTAAAACGTGCTTGCCGGGCCTGTGATAACTGGGCCAAACTAGCCGCTTAACAGCCGTGTTGTCCTTATCTTTCTATTGATTGTCTTAATCGTAATTGTAGATGCCGGCACGGACGCTGTTGTAAAGCGATAACCAGAGCTTGCGGGTGTACGATTATGTCAACACAGTACGGTATCCGCCCATACGCTTTATCTTTACAGACGACTATTGGTTACTCTAGTTTGGACTAGACCTGGAATGTAGTGCGCTTATGGGCGCTAGCATAAGTTTGCGTAGGTTTGGCGCCCTGGCATATATGACCACACGTCAGAAGCTCAGTCGCTATCCCGTCTAGCGATCAAACTGTT
Source organism: Dermanyssus gallinae (assembly GCA_003439945.1). Taxonomy (NCBI): domain Eukaryota; kingdom Metazoa; phylum Arthropoda; class Arachnida; order Mesostigmata; family Dermanyssidae; genus Dermanyssus; species Dermanyssus gallinae. The sequence goes on from QVRM01006291.1 coordinate 527,208, forward strand.
GTCTTCATCGATTAGTTTGGTCTAACTTGAGTCTAACTGCGGCTGGTTTAACTGGTTGGGGGTCTATGAGGCCGATCTGATAACTCGGTCATATGAGTGTCTTCAAGTTTTGGCCCAGGAAGACGCATACCAAGCAAGTGTTCATGGGAGTGTTAATGAACCATCTCCTTCTTGGGAGATCTGTGTTGTTTTCTTGTGTCTTTGTCTTTTTTCAGTCATCCGCCTTTTTCATATGTTTTCTGAGTCTGATTCTCCTTGACGGACCTGCTTCAGTTTGAAACCAGTTTCCCAAACAGGTCTTACACTCGAAATAGCGTCTCTAAACACAACGTACTAAGGATCAAACAATACTTCGTTTAATTTTTCCAGCTTTTCTGCCTAACCTTTGCACAAAATAATTCCCTGCGCTTTACGACCATGCAATTAACTCTCAACTTGTTCTGTGGCATCTATGGTGCTAAATCTTTCGACGTTCGAATTTCAATTGCCTGTCCTCTGATACGTTGTCCCCTCTCTCTATCTCTGCCAATTGGGTTCCTTCGAAGGATCATCTATTAGCATGTGCGTGTGTATTATATAGTATATACATACGCGTTTACAGGGGGTTGAAGTAGTATTAAAGAATGGTTCCAGCTCCTCGCCTCTTCCTGAGGCCGTTTAGGTGAGAGGTTTTTAGTGGGTAGTATGCCAACAACATCGGCATCGAGTCCCACACTGCCCGCTTTTGGTGAGCGTAAAAACATTTTTCCTTCTTACCAAAAGAGGAATATATATATATATACGCGTTTACAAATTTAACCCTTATTATTGACCTACTTAATTGAAATAATGTTTTCTTTCTATATTTATAGAGCCTGAATTCCGAAGACCATTGGGAGGGGGACGTGTGAAGAGCGAAAGGAGGGTCCTTTCTGAGAGAAACCGTTTCTGGCTCTCGACTTCGTATCGACTAACTATCCAGTCAGTGATAGACACAGTTGTATCACAACTAAATCTTAACTAAATAGATAGGCGATAACCTCTATTGCGCGCTGGGATATGATTGTAATAGAGACGAATATTTATCTCACGCTCCATCGTACGGGAGAACAAATTTTGCTTTCACTCAGTTAAGCAGGCGCTTTCCTCGTGCTTTAGACGAGTCTATCTTCCACCTTAGAGATCTTCGCCTCACAATCTCTGTCGCGTCAAGAATCGAAACAACAAGCAAAGGAAGACAAGGAAAAAAACAAAGGAGAAGAAATTCTACTCGGTACAACATGTCGTATCTAAATCGCCGGCATACTGTGTTCTTCCGTGCCGTTCGCCTTTCCTCTTGAATTCGTCGAGGTTGCGTCGAGACTGTTCATCCATTCCTTCATAGAAAGAAGATCGCTTGAATCGACACCGGTGTCGGTGCCAAGCGTGTATGGAATGTATTCCAACCTCGAACTTGGCCGCTCTAGGTCTGTCGAACAGATTTGTCCGACTCCGAGTTACACCTGACCGAAAAACATCGAACGAGATCGGGGCGGATTGGAGGCGCCTGAACGAGGCAGGAATCACCCAACCCTCTCACGCCCGCTGCTCGTCAACAAAGGCAAATGCTCGCACAGACCGTCAGACTGTGCCAGCATTTGCCTTTGTTGACGCAGGCCGTCAAACTACTGCGTAATGGCTAGTGGACAAACTATTAATGGCCAGGGCAGATGAGTCTCGTCAATGTTGTCCATGGTCACTCTCGACGTATCTCTCTCAATATATTTTTGTCTACATCTCGCATTCTTGCATTCTCTTTCGTCATTTGTTCTCCCTGTATTCTGCCCATTAGTATTAGCCGCGTTTCTGCTGCTGCTGCCGCCGCTTTGGTTCGGGAAAGTGTTCTGGTGTTCTCGGCTGGTGTTCCCGTCTTCCCTATCGTTGTCTCGCTCTCTCTCTCTCTCACACACTCTCTCTCTCTGTGCTCCCATCGACGTTGTCGACATTCATGGGAGCTGCTTGCTTGGTTGAGGAATTTCTTGATCGACTACGGGTCGCCGCAGTTGTTTTTGCTGTTGTTATTGTTGTTAGCGTTGTTGTTGTTGCTGCTGTTGAGGTTGGTGGTGGTGGTGGTGTTGTTGTTGTTGTTGTCGTCGTCGTCGTCGTCGTCGTCGTCTCTGTCGCCGCAGCTATTTTCAAGCCGACGAACCTTAAGGAACAGTTCGGGAACCATCACCCACCACCACCACCAGCAATCGGCGGGCCATCAGTTAGAGAAGCCAGAAGCAGAAGCAGCAACAGCAGAAGAAGCCCGAAGCAACAACAACAGCAGTAGAAGTAGAAGCAGCAACAGCAGAACAAAAAGAAAACTAGTTTCTACCTAGCTGCCACCCTCTGTTCTCTTCTTGATTTCCTGCCTTCTACCTACAACTACAACTTCTGCGCCTGTTTCTGCTTCTGTCCCTGTAGTAGAACTACTACCACCACCACCACCACCAGCATCATGATGACTAGTTCTGCTGCTTCGACCCTTCGTAGGACGATGATGATGACGACGACGACCACGGCGAAGGGTTCTAACCCAGTTCTCAAGTTCAGCGTCCGAGCCTAAGTCGCCTGACGACGACGACAACGATGAAGAAGATGATTCTGCTTGTGGTGATGATGGTGCCGGCTTACTACGTCTTCGATAATGCTTGGGTAACCAGCAGCCGCAGCAGCAGCCGCTACACCTATCCGCCTTTCTTGAGGCTCTGGGTCGGTGTCGGTGGGTCGAACGGAGGGACGAACGGACGGACGGGCGGCGGTTCAAGTCTCTGCTGCTGCTGGGCTTGAGAAGGAGGAAGCGGACGAGGCAGCGACAGGGCTTTTGGAACGACAACGTGACGGCGTTGGTGTGCCCAGTGTCAGTGTCTGGGCTTTAGTTGCTTTCCTGCCGGTCGATCGGCCTGTTCCTGGTGCCGGTCTGCGGGGTCTTGCTCAGGCACCAACCAACGCTGCTGCTGCAGCTTCTGCTGTTCGCCGGCCGTCACCCCACACCCCGTAACCACCAACCCACACCCCCCGCTCGTCCGAACGACCGAACGGGGCGATCTGCGAGTTGCCTCTTGGTAGCGGCGGCGGCAGCGGCAGCAGAAGTGGGATAGAAGAAGACAAAGAAGGGCACGACGACAACGACGACGACGAAGGAAAACAAGACGAAGAAAACGAAGCAGAAGAGCCAGGAGAAAAAAAAGAAGAAAGAAAAGATTACACAAGACAGAGAAAGACGACGACAAGGGGGAGGAACAGCAGTGACAACAACGACGACAACAACAACAACAGCAGCAGCAACAGCAGCAACAACAACACAACAGCAACAACAACGGCGATGACGACAAGAGGCGAAGACTCCTCGACGGCGGAGATCACACGCATAACTGGACGAGCCGCATCACCGACCCGCACCGACTCAATATCGTTGCAAGAGCGTGAAAAATAATAAAGCAAGAAATAGGGAGAAGCAGAAGAAAAACACAGGAAGGAGAGAGAGAGAGAGGGCGAGATAGGCACACGGTGACAGAACAGAGAGAGACAGAGAAGTTTAGGAGACGAAACAGTATGTTGCAGCAGCGGCAGCAGCAGCAACAACAGTTGCTATAATATAATTATCGATTGTGTATCTATGTAATATTATTCTTATTACTATTACTATACGGGCATGAGCTAACTAAGCACTAGACGGGCAAACGTAGTCGCATCAAGCAGCAGAAAAAGCGGCATAGTGAATTGCGAATACATGTATACATATTCAAATACGGAGGAGGTGGAGAATGATGAGGATGAGGATGAGGATGATGATGATGATGATGATCATGATGAAGACGACGGCCAATCGACCAACCAGACAACCAACCAACAACCCGAGAGACAGACAGATAGACCAAGAGACGAAAAATAAAAGAGAGCGGTGGCGCAAAAAACGACGACGACGACGGCGGCGAAATTGTCGCCGGCGACCAACTTCGATCTCGTCGTTTTCGTCGTCTTCTTCTTCTGCTTCTGGGTTTGCTGCTGCTGTTGTTGTTGCTTTCTTATGCTGCGGCGACGGCGTCGTTGGGGACGGCTGGTGGTGCAGCTTCTTCTGCGGCCGTACGGACGGACGGAGGGAGGCAGGGAGGGAGGGAGGGAGGAACGAACCGGCATCGGCCGACCAAGAATGGAATGTGGTTCCCACGGTGCCTCTCGGGCTGCTGCCGCTGCTGCTGCTGTAGCTGTTGCTGTTGATGCTGGTGGTGACGCCGCTATGGCCGCCGGCATCGCCTTCCTTCGTCTTGTTCCTGCTGCTCCTCCTCGTCCTCCTCCTCCTGCTCTCGTTGTTCTTCCCGCTCGGTTTGGTTTCGACGATGTCTCTTTTCTTCTCTTTCTCTATTCCTCTCTTTCAATCTCTTCAATCTCTCAATTTTTCTACCCCCCCCCATCTATCTCTCTCCATATATATATATATATATATCTCCATCTATCTCCCTCCTTCTCTTGCTCCCTTTTCTTCTCTGCCCCTTCTTTTCCCTCGCAGTCTAGATCTCGCTCTCTCTCTCTCTGTCTAACTTTTTCATTCCTTCTTCTTTTCTTTTTTATCAACTTTTCTTCTTTCGCTGCCATTCTCTCAGTTTCTTTCTCTTCCCGCGCTTTTCTCTCCGCGCTCTTCTCTCTTTTTGTCTTTCTCTCTTATAGTATTTCTCTCTCCTTGGCCGCTCTCCTTTAACTCTTTCTCTCGCGCTTTTTCGCTCTTGCGCGCACTCTGTATTATTTTTTGTTGTTCTCCATATTGGTTGGCCTCGCTCGCCGTAATGCTTTTGTTTTCCTCTTGTTTCTTTTTTTGTTTGTTAGAGAAACAAAGAATAGAGAGAGCGAAAGAGGAGAGAGAGAGAGAAAAGAGCTTGCGGAGAGGGCGAGAAAATAGAAAAACCCAAAGTAAGCGCGCGCGAGGGAAGGAACTGGAGAGAAAAGAGAAGGAGCATATTTGAAAAATACAAAAAGAACGGGTAACGGGTTGTCAGTCAGCCAGTCAACGCAACAAGGTAGAAGTTTGAACGTAAGAGCACAGAGATTGGAAGGTAGCTAAGAAGCAGGGAGAAAGAGAAAATGCTGGGGCACTCGGAAGAGAGAAGTAAGTTGGGGGTGGGGGCAAAGTGGGGATTTGGCTAACTTTGTCGTAGTTGCTAATGTTGGTGTTGTCCGAAGTTGCTAACGTTGTGTTTGCTGTTGTCGTAGTTGCTAATGTTGTTGTTGTGGTCCGGCATCAGCAACAAACGGACGACGATGATGGTGATGATGTTGACGATGATCAAAGTGCGTAGCTGTAACGCCATGACGGCCCACGGCGGCCGATTTAGTCGCCGATTGCCGCTGCCTGTCTACACCACCATAGGTCTATAGAAATCAACAGCAGCAACAATGACAGCAAGAAAAAATAGAAACATTGCGAGAATAGGCGAATAGAGAAAGGAAGGGGAAAGCTGTATATACAGGGTGCGTCAGTTAAATCCGAACCTAACGTCATCGCCCGTTTCGCAATATATGTCTAAAGAAAAACAGATATTTCGGTAATTTTTTTACGTGCCGTTAGGTACACTCCTGAGGAACATGTTTATTCAATGTAGCCACCACCAGCAGCAATTACACTTTCAATTCTGGCGCAAAAGCGCCCGCAGGCCTTCTTCAAAGTTAGCGGATTGAGATTCTTGAACAACTCGACAATGGCTCTGCGTAGCGCTTCTGTATTTGCATGTCGAGACCTGTTAGTCTCTTGCTCAACAACGCCCCATACATAGATGTCCAGGGGATTCAAGTCTGGACTGCTAGGGGGCCATATCGTTTTGTCCCACAACGCCGTCATGTTGCCCCGTAGCCAATCCTGGACGAGATTACTGGTGTGGGCGGGAGCGCCGTCTTGTTGAAAGACATATTGTCTTCCATTGGACACTCTATCAATCCATGGTTTTACCACGCTTCGCAGAACACGTAAATACACTTGCTTTGTTACGGTTTCGTGTCTGTCAAAAAAATGTCAAAGGGCAGGATGTTCGGTTCTATGCACGATTGGTACATCCTCAGGGTTCTTTGCGAGCCACCGGTCATTTTTCGGGTTATGTTTTTGGTCAATGGCGAAGATTTTTTCGTCGAAGAAGAATCGAAGACGTCCCGCCATTTCGTGTCTCAAAAACGTTAGGGTGAGATGGCAGCAAGTCATCCTCTTATTTTTCGCACCCTATATATATATACACACAGCTTTTTCCATAATCGTATGTACTCGTTTTAAGGTTCGGTAGAACTCGGCAAGAAAATAATTTTTCCCAATAAAAGGGGAGAGGGGGGGCGGATACGTCTACGTTTAGGAGTGAGGATGAAGTTTATAAAAGTAGCTACTCTGCCTGTTTTTTGTCTCCTACATAGTAGTGCAAAATCTACGTTTGCGGCAGAACCGCATGAAAGAATCGATCATACCGGCGTGTTCGGCAGGAAATTCTGCATAATCTAAATGACACCCAACGCAAGCTAGAAAAAGGCGACTAGCGGGATTAAGAAAAGTCATAAAAAGTCGAATGTTGTCATGTGTTACATGAAAGCTTCCACGTACAGAAACGTAACACTTAGCCATTTGGTCAAAACATACGTTTAAAAGATTCTCGGGCACTGGAAATTGTAACGCCCAGTATTTTTGTACCAAAATGATGGTGTTGCGATATATATTTGCCAAGTAACTGAGCTTTTTCGACAGCCATAGTTTTTATGTTTTACGTTGAAGCTTTCACGTTCAGAACCGTCAACTTTTGCCAAGACATTTTCACCCCCTCCTTCCACTGAGAGAACAACATGTTTTCTTGCGTAGTTCTACTAAACCTCAAATTGTGTACCTAATGTTCTTATACACCCTTGCTGAAGCAGGCCAAAATGTTAGCAAGTGTGCGTGCTTTCACTTTCGATATGGCGCTAACTACGTAACGCAGCACCATCACTTTGGTACGAAAATGATGGACATTAAATTTGCTAATGCCTGAGAGTAGTCTATTAGGCGATCATTTTTTGCCGCAATGGCAAACTTTTACGGTTCTGAACGTGAAAGCTTCAGCGTAAGACATAACAATATATCGACAACATGGCTATTCGCTAGCTTGCGTCGGGTGTCATTCATATTACGCAGAATTTTGCACCGAACACGATCGGTTCTTTCATGCGTTGACTGGCAACCGCAGATTTCGCCCAACTAGGTAGGTGAAAAAAGACGGACTAGCTACTTTTACAAGTTTTATCCTGACTCCTAAACAAGACGTTTCCGCCCCTCCTTTCATTGGGGATAATTATTTTTTTGTCAAGTCCTACCGAACCTTAAAATAAGTGCATACGATTATTGGAGACCCTATATGTATATGTACTCAGAGGAAGGAAAAGCCAATTGAGATTGAGAAAGATCGCCAGAGATTGAAGTGAGGTAGCGAAGTACTACGGGAAAAGGGGAAACGCGGAGAGGGAGGGAAAGACAGAAGACTAAACAACACAACAAGCAACAACAAGGAAGGACCGCATAGCGCGGACTAGAGACACCGCTAGACTAGAGATCACCGTCGGTGATCTTGACAAGCATAAAGCCTGCCTTTCTGCCAGTCGGTGTGCCACCGCCGGCTGGTTCTGTTCGGTGTAGTTCGAGAGCGTCGCGTCTTATCATCGTCATGATCTGATCTCTCACTGAATATTGGTCTCTCGTTCGTTTGCTCGCTTTTTCCTCTCTTAGTCCGCACCAAAAGAAAAACACCTACTTCAATATTCATTCGTTCATGACGATGACGTAGTCTACTTCGGTGCCGCTCGAAGTCACGCACTTCGGCGCTTCTTGGTACGCATGCGTTATTGTCAGCTGACCCGAATTATAATGATGATAATAATAATAATAATAATAATAATAATAATAATAATAATAATAATAATAATAATAATAATAATAATAATAATAATAATAATAATAATAATAATAATAATAATAATAATAATAATAATAATATAGAACTTTTCCACAAAACACGAGTGGCATGTAGTGCAGCCTCTACGCCGCCTTTTACGGCCACTCGGTCGTCCCGAGAAGGTATGCTAGAATGTTTCTTTTATTTATAAAGCCATTTTTGGCGACCAAGTTCTCCGCCAAGTCAATCTACAGACTATCGACCGAATAGAGCTAGCTATCTTACCTCTCGAAGGTGGCGGTGAGAACCGCGCCGTGAAAGTACTTGTAGCCTAAATGGAAGCATGACTCCATGTGGCACTTTACTTACGAAGATGCTTAGTTCGTTTAGAAGACGTTCTGATAGAGGAGTTGCTTGGTCAAGTAAGTAGACTCGTGTGCTGCCCCTGAGGCAATGGTAGACCGCCGTTGAAAGAGTTCCAGTCGTCAGGCGGCAGATGACTGAGGTCTTATAGTTCGCGCATAGCGTTTAGTAAGTCACCGAAGTATTTGATTACGACGAAGCCTTCTATGAGGCAGAATGAACGTCACCTTTGACCGATGTCCTCTTAGCTAGCTAGACTCACACGATGGTGATTTTCGTTTGATTTGCCGAAGTTTTTCACTAGTGTGGCTTAGGTGATATGTAGAATCCTATCTTAGGTCTCCTGTTTGACGTTTAGTGATGTTGTCCTCAATTATTCTGCTGAAGGTACTTCTGGAAGACAAGAGAGATTTCGGCTTGAGGTTTTCACTTGTTAAGACTCTGTTTGTCGTTCGTAGGTCAACAACTCAGCTGTTGTTGTCGTTGTCGTTGTTTTTGCTGCTGCTATCGACATTGCTGTCGGTGTGGCCGTTCTTCCTCCAGGCAAGCAATTTTTTATCTGCTAGCTGTCGATTAAAATTCAGCGGGGCAGTGCCGCCACATTGCTATGGACTCTGCCGCGTCATGTTAGTGGGTTCGTGGTGGTAGCTCTATAGCTACCGAGATATTGTAGTTTTTGCGCTTGTCATTGTTGTTATTAATCTTGCTGCTGCTCTTGCTGTTGTTGATGTGTTGCTGTTGTTGTTGCTGTTGTTGTGGTGGTGGTGGTGATTGCTGACACCGCTATTATGGCTATAGTATGAGTGGATGTTCTCTTAGATCGACATCATATTGACATTGTAGAAGTGTGCACTGCAACGACAACACCTGGGGAAGATGTAGGGCTAACGGTGGGCTTTGTTTTTTTCTAGACTATCAACATCTAGTCGCAACACCATCTATTGGATGAAGCGTTTGGTTTCTGCCACTTGATTCCTGGACCGGTTGCTCTCTCGTTTGGTTCTAGTTGTTCGCGGCTGGGGATTGTTGCTCGTTGCGTTGACACAGACATTTGTATCTCTCTCTCTCTCTCGTGCGTACAGTAACGTAGATTAACGTGAGACGACCGGCGACTCCGACGGGTTCGTTCGATTGTCTATACGACGCCTATACCCTTGTTAACGTTGTTGGTGTTGTTGAAGGTATTCTGCCTACTACCAATGTTGTTACAATTGTTGGTGTCACTGTTGGAATTGGTGGTGTCATTGTTGGTATTGGTGGTGTCTTTGTTGCTATTGGTGGTGGCTGCTTCTGCTGCTGTTGTTGTTGCTATTGCTAACAGGCGAAGAAAAATGTACGGATGCCAGAGTTTCTTGTCAGTGAGTTAGTGAGCAGGAATGGGTCGATTCCTGCTTGGCGTGGATCATCGAGTGACGACATGAGCCAATTGCATAGAACAATGTGCGCAGTAATGGCGATAATGGCGGCCGAGGCAAAAAAACAATGACAACGACTACAACACTGCCCACTGGTTCTTCTCCCTAGGGAAAAACTCAGCTATTTCGTATTTCTTCTCTCACTTTTCTCTGTCCTCTCCGTCTTCTGCTTTTTGTAGGAGGGGGGGGGGTGCGGGGAGAGTGATAAACCACGGCAATCCACATTTTACGGGGGTATTCAAGCGTCGCAAATCAATCAGGCAGCCGGCCAGTGTCGGTCACGTCAATCAAGCCGCCTACTCATGCATTCATTCATCCATTCCATCAATCCATGGAATTACTCTATCTCTACCGCACAAGTATGCGTCGTTCTGTTGGGCTTTCATCGATCTAACCACCTACTTTGCCTACGCATTTACACCACATCACGGCTCATGATCGCACGCATTCATGCATATACCGGCACAGAGAAACACAGACGCTCACATACACATATGTTATGATCATCATCATCATCAAATATCTCCCGAGTGTTGGACCGGCCCCCCAAAACGTTTTTCTTATTGGGTCCAGTTCTGAACGGCATGCCCATCTTACAAGCTAGTTCCGTACAAGCACTATGTACATATTCATATGCATGTATGTATATATATATATATATATGTTCATATTTGTATGCATCTTCATATGTCACGTTCCTTATTAAATGTACATAATGTATTGGATACTAAGTCGTACGAGCGATTTTGCTTCAGCCAGATGCAGCGTCATCTACCACCAGCCAGTGGTAGAAACGTGTTTACGTGGCGTAGACTGTATTTTGCTGTGCCATATGAGCTTGTTAGCGATTGTGTCATGTCAGGAATTGAAGTTTTGCTAATTGAAGTCTCGCTCAGTAAGGGCCCGCTCAACCTGCAATTACAATAAAACTGTAGTGTTTTGGCAAAAAAGAATGAGTGTTTTAGACCCGCTTTCTCCAGCGGGACCCCTTCTTCTTCTTCTTCGGACCTAGCATTTGCAGAACGTTTTTCGTGTTCTCCAGATTCAAATCCAGGCGTGAAATGTGCCGTTTTCACCCAGATTCGAAGCTAATCGTCATGACTTGCTCTAGCACGTTATGCGCATACTAAAGACGAACTAATCTAGAGATTTTAGAGTGATACATAAAACACCGAGACTGGACTTACAACCTGTAAGAAGAAAATAATGTATAATTACTATTAAACAGGGACGTTTGCATGTTTTTTTTTCCGATAAGTACCTTATAATTTCTTTATTCTATACGCGTCAGTACTAAAACTTTGTTTACACACATAACGTTTTAGTTTACAGATACGACAGCAGCTGGTTAGCTAAAATTTTTCTATATATATATACATATAAATAAATGTTTATATATATATATATATGTATATATATATATATATATATAGAGAGAGAGAGAATTGCTGTCCATGTTTTTTTAACTTTCTAATTCGCAACACAAACGGCGAAAGCAACTGATTTATATAAGCCATAAGCTATTGATGGGAAGACAACAAAAAACGACCGAGCTGTCTTCGATGGATGATGATGATGATGACGACAATGAAGATCATGAAGATGATGTTGCTGCTGCCGATTCTGCCGTCGTCGCCTGTGGTGCCGGCCTTCTTCTGCTGTTGATCTGCTGACCAGATAAGCAAGTGTAAGAGGCGGCGGCGGTGGCGGCAGCAGCAGCAGCGTCAAGACATGGACAGGCGGCGAACAAAAACAACGAAACTTTGCAAAGGAAAGGTAGAAAGGCAGAATGAAAGAAAGAAGAAAGAACGATTGAGGAGGACGAGGAGCAGGAGCAGGAGGAGAAGGAGAAGCAGGAGGAGAAGGAGAAGCACGAGGAGAAGGAGAAGAACGAGGGAAGAGAAGCACGCGATGAAAAAGATGGGACGCGCAGAGGGAAAAAAAATAATTCCTCCTTCAGCTTCTTCTTCTTCAGCAGTGGTTCTTCGGGCGGACTACGACGATCCGAACACCGGGATCCGATCCGCGAATCGGCAGGCCACCTCTAGCCACCGCCAGAGCCGCTAACAGCTAATCACCTGTTGGCGTGCATGTATGTATATAATATATATATATATATATATATATATATATATATATATATATATATATATATATATAATATATATATATATATATATATATATATATATATATATATGTATAGAGCTAGAGAGAGAAAGAGAGGTGTATGTGTCTACGTGCGACGCTGTGTTTGTGGTTATCAACTCATGGCGAGTTGAGCAGCGACGCATAGCGATCTTCGATGATGCTGCTGCTGTCATCGCTTTCGATCAACGATTCCGATCGAACGCGAACGCGGTGCTGCTCGAAGCGCTGGTGTGACTTCGTCGAAGTTGTGACGCCGCCGCCACCGCCGCTGTTGCCGCTGTGCCGCCGCTTCTGTTTTGCCTTCAGGAGGGCAGCTCCTTCGGTGTTTTGTGCACTTCGTTTTCTGCACTGAGGCCACGAGTGGCAGTGGCGGTCATAACAACAACAACAACAGCGACTGCAAAGTGGCGCGAAAAACGAAGTCGAAGCAAAAATGATGACCACGACGACGACGACGTAGCAACTAGAACAACAATAACAGCAAAAGGCAGGACCACCAGTTAAAAGAAACACAAGACGGAAAACAATTCTTAACGCACACAAACGAAGCAACATCATTCCAGTCTTCCCACGACCGAAGAATTACCTACCTCCTCACGCCGAAGACGGCTGGCTGACTAGTTGTCGATCAGCGTTGTCAGGAAGCTTTCCGTGTATATATATATATATAGAATTGATTGATTTACTATTCGCTTAACAGGAATACCTAAATACACATGTCACCCTTCTATATCAGAGGCAATAAGAGCGGCAGCTTATATTACCTATGCACCCATTTTATCAATGTATCCTCTAATACCTACGGAGTTTTTGCCTTCCATTGGGACAACCTCTTTTTTGTAATATCGGTCTGGTCCTTTCTAACATTTGGTTCTAAAGCTAGGGCCTCTGACAGGTCTATATCTTCGTGCCCCCCTAAGGCCGTACATTCTTTTACAATATGTTTGATTAACTCATTCCCTACCCCGCAAGCTCGACAATATATATATATATATATATATATAGCTTTTTTAATCACGAATCGGTTTACATAGTGTATCTTATTACAATATTATGGTGAATAGATATATATGTATGTATATTATTTCTTGAATCCACTACTACGTCTCCCTCGTAACCAATAGTGTTTTCGAGTGGATCCGCCTGAACAGAGTAAATAAAAACATGTGAATGATAGAGCGACAGATGTTTACGAGTTTGGTAGAACTTTAAAAAAAATGGATTATTTGCAACACTGATTATTACGATAGCAGATTTGCACGACTGAACTGCCCACCTCTAGGGTGATCACTTTTAATTCCAAACTACAGACTATCATTTTCTTATGCCAGGCCATTTTTGATGGGCGCACTTTAATGCTGTTTCCAATTAATTCCCATCACAATGGGTAGAGTCACGTATCCGTGCGAGAAACCACGGCGCCTGCGAACTATCCGAAAGGGCCTGCTGCGATTAATTTTCAGCAACACAACGTAGGAGCCAACCTAGGGAACCACGGGAGACGGTACAACCGATTCGGTTTGATAAGGGAAATGTTCGACTTTAAATTAAAAAGCATGGTTGCCTTACATCGAACGAGAGTGCATCATACGCCGTTAGCAGTATACCTGAATGGCTCGAGCCCGGTGGCGTGGTGGGTGCATTTGTGTGCGCCTTGCGACTGTAGGAGACACACAGAAGCACGGGCGATCCCCGCCGTTGCAAGTTTGTATTTATGCATATATATATATATATGCATATATATGTATATATACCTGTATATATGCATATATATATATATATACATACATCATATATTTTACACTTATATCTTGTAATTTTCCAGCACGTAGATATCTCTATTTGTTTTTCCTTTTAAATAAAAAAAATGTCTTTATCATGACATTGTTGTTACTGTTGTTACAATTCTTGCTGTAGAAATTTATTTTTCATATTCGGCGGCCTTTATTTCCCTTACCCCGGACCCCGCGCTGTCTCCGGAGTCCGTCGTGGACGGCCTACTGTCGTGTCCCCTTCAAAGAAACGACGATCGACAGGTTCCATGTACGGCCAATTAGATCATGTTGAGCAAATCGACGGAAATCTATATTTCTGCCAATGTAGCTTCACGTTGAGTTCACTGCTCCCTCTCTCTCTCTCTCTCTCTCTCGAGTTCTCTCTGCCGTCTATGCGCGTTTATTGCTCTCTAACGGCTTTCCGTCAGCCCCTGAGACAGCGTATGCATTAAATGCCCCCTAGCCCCGGCAACAGCTGTACGGGCTGGGGGCATTTAATGTATACGCCGATGCTGGGGCCCTATATAGATGCTGTATGCCGGGAGTCGCCGTCGTCGTCACCGTCCGGATACCCCACTTCCCCAGACCGCCCCCCGACTCGCCGTCATTACCGACCACTAATTATTAAACATCGACCACCAATCCTCAAGCATCCACCACCAATAATCAAGCATCTGCCATCAATTGTCAAGCATCCGCCATAAATTGTCAAGCATCCACCACAAATAATCAAGCATCCGCCATCAATTGTCAAGCATCCACCACCAACTCTCAAGCATCCACTACCAGTTGTCAAGCATCCACTACCAATTGTCAAGCATCCACTACCAATTGTCAAGCATCCACCACCAATTATAGAGCATTCATCATTAATCATCAACGCGTAGCATCCGCAGTGTCATAAAATGCCATCGTTCTTGATAATAGCCCGTTCATCATGATCACCCACCATTCGCAGACCCCATTCGCTCATAGGAGCGACACTCAGTAACTCTCTCACTGTCAGTACTTCAGTCACGCCCCGTCAATCTCATCGATCTGGGCAGCTGGCCGAATACCGCCGACGGCTCCGCAGTCCGCTATACGCCAGGATCGGCATCAGTGCCGGTATACGTTGACGATTCGGGTAGCGTACAGACAGACACACGACCGTCCGTCAGCACGTAAGACCGTATGACGGACAGGCGGTCAACTCATGCGATAACAGATGCATGAATGAAATCTTGGCTTGGCAGATAGACACGTAGAGTTAGCTGCACATTCGTTTAGACATCACATACCAGGAAGGTTGACGAAATGTGTGAGATTTTGATATATATATATATACCGGAGTCCGTCGTGGACGGCCTACTATCGTGTTCCCTCCAAAGAAACGACGACCAATTTGTTCACGTTGAGCAAATCGACAAAAATCTACATTTCTGCTAATGTAATAGCTTGACGTTTAGTTCACTGCTCTCAGTCTTTCTATAATATATATATATATATATATATATATATATATATATATATATATATATATATACTTTCTGAGCTGACTCTCAGCCAAGATTTAACGTCCATGGGACTGCTTTTCTCATTGCATCATAGACGGACCCCCATAAATACAAATGTGCAACGTTGGGGCTCGAACCCGCGCACTTATATGTCTCCTCTGGTTGCGAGGCGCAGACGAATGCACCACGCCACCGGGCTCGGCATATATTATATATATATATATATATACTCGTCGAATTGCGCATGCATTTATATATATTTGCAATTTGATGGTTGAAGTGAAAAAGATGGCCAACGACTCTGCTGGATGAGTCACGGGTTCGTTCACACATCCTTTTAAATCGATTTGTTTTTATGATTTGCAGATTTGGAATAAGTTGAAAATAAAACATTTATTATTATTATTATTATTATTATTATTATTATTATTATTATTATTATTATTATTATTATTATTGTTACTATTATTATTATTACTGCTGCAGCATGCCGATAATGAGTAACTAGCGAACCTAGAAAACGAACGAATTGAACCCCCAAATGCGGGGGAGGAGCAGATTCGTATGAAAGCCCCAAACCCCGGCGACAGATTCATACGTACGCTATCGCCCACCGACACCCCCTGTAACGGTGGCCATACAGTCGAAACGTTCGCAGTGGCGGTTAAGCTGATGAGAAACTCAGATTGTAGATAAAAGAAAGCGATTGATACGTGTGTTTATTTAGCGCCGAGTGGACCGTCACGAAGAAAACCGAACGGCAGGTAGAAAGACACAGGGGACGGACGGAAAAGACAGAGAGAATGAAACTTAGGAGGGTGAGGAAGAGATATGGTGGAGAATAAAGAGAGAAATAAATTGAAAGGAAAAAAACAAGCCTATCGGGAGGAGAAGGAGGAGGAGAAAGAAAAAGAGAGAAGAGACAATAGTGATCTTGATCTTGTGTACTCTGCCGTCCGTTGAAACGACTTTCTCTAGTCATCGTCATCATCATCATCATCATCATCATCATCTCATCGTTATTCTCGTGTTCACGCTGCTGTCGTTGTTGCCGCTGTTGCCGCAGCCGTTTCGTTGTTTTTGTTTCGTCACGTTGTGTGTTTTTGTTTATTGATCTTTGACTACGGTTGGGCTATCCTTCGTCGAACCTTCGGTCGAATCGATGGCTGTGTCAACAACAACAATCATAATAATAACAACAATATTAGCACGTCTGCTGCTGCTGGTGCCATAGTGTCGTTGCTGACAGCGTCGTCTCGCTTTACTGGTTGTGAGTCGGTTGGTCGGTCTGTTGGTCGTTCGGTCGCTTCCCCAACGTCAAGCAAGCTTCAATATCGGGCTGCTGCTGCTGGTTCGTGCGAACTGTGAATGTATCATTGGCCGGGCGGCCGGCCGTCCAAGAAGCAAGCCCAGTTCGACCACAACACAGGCGCACCACATGATAGACAAGCAAACAATCTCTTCTTCACTGTTGAACGCACATCGATACGTGTGCACACACTCATATCTCTCTCTCTCTCTCTCTCTCTCTCTCTATATATATATATATATATATATATTTATATATATATATATATATATATATATAGAGAGAGAGAGAGAGCGAGAAAGAGCGATATAGGGATGAGTGTATATGTATATATATATAGGTGTGTTGGTGGATGCATGTCTTCAAACGCCCACGTTTGTTTTTGAATAATGTTCTGAACTCTGGTGGGCAAATCATAGACCTATTAGCAATTAACCAAGCAAAAATAACAATACGTCACGACGACAGCCGCTGAGCAAACAGGTGAAAAATATTTCTTAATTCAAGTATTCAATTGTATATTCAAAAGAGAAAGAGAGAGAGACAGACAGAGAGGCATATGACAACGACGACAACATGGACAACATCAACAACAACAACAGCAAAAACAACAACAACACATTCACGTTGGAAAGAGGGAAGAAACACAGTGCAATGCCTCAATACCACAGGAAACAAGTTGCCAGATGGGAGGTTATGACTGTTGTTACTGTTACTCTTGCTGTAGTTGTTGTTGTTGTCGGTGTTGTTGTTGTTGATGTTGCTCTGTTTGTTTTACTCGTCATCGTCTGTTAGTACCTAGTATCTAGTTGTCGATCGTGCACAGCCTAGCCCCCTCCTCCCCTTCGCTTTAACAACGCGGAATGAAAAGTACATTTTCGTAGCACACAGCAGCAGCAGCAAGCCGTAACATTATAGTAACCACTACCACCACCACCACCACTATCACTATTATCAGCAGCAATAATATTGCCGCCATCATCATCAGCATCACCAACAACAACAACAACCACAGCAGCAGCAACGACAACAACAACAAGAGGAAAATCTCTGGTTTGCCGCCTACAGGTGTGCAGCTAGATCGATTGATGTCGCCAGCCCATTTGTGGCCATTGTTGTCTTTACTGTTGGTGTCGTCATGCTCGGTTTGATGAAGCAGGCAGGGGGGGGGGGGGCGGGGCAAAAATAACGACTCATTAATCTTAGTGGTCCACGGTGAGACAATACCGCTGCACACGATGACGGCGGCTACGATACAACTAACAACAACAACCAACTCACAACGACGACAGTAATAATAACACCAACGATAACGACAACGACGACGGCAACAACAACAACAACAATAAAGACAACGACGAAAACATCACACCCAACAACAACAAAAACAACAACAGCAACAACACCAACAACAAAAACAACACCAACAACAACAACAGCGGCAACAACAACAACAATAACAACGACAACAACAACAACAACAACAACAACGGCAACACCAACAACGGCGGGGGCGGTCGCCCGCCACTTCAGGAATCGAGCGATCGGTGCTGCCCCGCCGCCTTCACACACCGAGAGAAACCGTCCCAGACGACACCGTAACGACACTTTTGCCTGCCCTACGATAGTGCTCGTAGTAACACAGTATGAGATGTTGTTGTTGTTGTTATTGTTGATGTTGGTACGTTTTCTCTATTGTAATAGCAATAGTTATTGTTATAGCAGTCATCTCGTGTAGTTCTCCATTCGAAACATGAAAACAGAGTGCCCATAGCAATGTACAAAAGATAGACGTTGCTGAATCGATCGATACTAGGCATACCTTGAATTATCGTGCAAGACGCCCCATGACGATGTACATACCAGAAGGAGGAGCACCGGCTGAGCACGCCCCATATCTAGCTTCGGCGAGCGACTAAGTCAGTTAATGCTCAATACTGTACTCTTTTCACAAGTATATGCATTTTACTTGAAAATGTATGTATACATATATTTGTATGTGTTTAAACGTTTATAGATTGTTCTCAACTCTATTTAATATAGTTCACGCATGCTTTCCGCATGCTTTTTGGTGACTTGAGAACTATATATATATATATATATATATATATATATATATATATATATGGCATTTTAATTTAAAAAGTTCAAATATATATTTACGTGTGTCGGCTTATTCGTAGCTAGGGTACCAACAACAACGGCAACAACACCAACAACAACAATGAAAGCAACAGCATCGACGCAGCCCGGCATTGAGATGGCGCCAAATGTAACGCTCGACTGATGAACCGACATCACTAGGGGCTGCGCTCAAGCGAGTGGTGGACAGACCGCTTTCGTCCGCCCACGCTACGACCAATGATGATAGCAAAAGAGAAAGAGAGACAGTGAGTGCGCCGCCAACGGACAACTGGAGAGAAATACAGGACAGAGCACAGAGTAGGGCGCAGTAGGTTTAGATGGGAAAAACGAATCCTCGCCGAGCTATACGTACGTAAGAAGGGATTCAGAGAAAAGAGGGCGAAAAAAGGGAGATAGGGAGAGAAAGGGAGAGAGAGAGAAAAACATTAAGCGATAGTCCAAAGGAGAGAAGCCGGCACAAACCGGCGTGTCGTGTCGTTCGTCGGACCCGACTGAATAGGTGGATACATGGAAACGTTATCGTTGTTAGTGTCGTCGTTGTTGTTGTTGTCATTCATGCTATTGTTGTTGTTGTTGATTTTGCTGTTGATTTTGTTTGTTGCTATTTGTTGTCGTCACCGGCGTAGATCGCTCGGGAACAGCAGGAGATTTCCCTCCGAGAGAAATCCGCCAATTGCCAACGCGGAACCGAACGTCCCGGATAGGTTGTGCATGAGTTCTCACAAATGTCCATTTACGGTGGCACACACGCACACATAAACGTCTAAATATACATGCGGATATATATAGATGTATATATATATATATATATATATATATATATATATATATATATATATATATATTTATTTTTCTTTTTTATTATTATATGTATGAGCATACGATGTATATACATAATTGGGGTGAATAATAAATCATGGGCGATGTTGCGCATATATTTACTGAGATACGTGCACTCCCTGCTATTTGTTTGTCCTGTAAATGATACATCAGAAACTATCAAACCAAATTAAACTGACTTCATTTCAACCTGCGATCTCCTAAATGCAGGAGCATTACCTCCTAGAATTAAAAAATTTTTTTAAGAAGGTTGTTTTTAATTCTAAACTATCCTCCGACCCCTACGGGCTTGGAGTTTAACCTGAGGTATATCTTCAATGCGCTGAGGGCCGGACAGCAAAAGATATCTAGGGTTTTCCCAACAGTCCTTGTGGCAGCATAGCCGCTGACTCTCAGCGGCATGGTTTATCATCTATTCTGAATGAGCATCGCTCAAAGAAAATTCGTTCAACAACAGGAATCGAACCGGCGACACCCCGGGAGATGACAATCATGACTAGCGCACTAGTCCCCTAGACCACGCCGCCACTATCTCCTATCTGACCTGTAACATTATTAGTCAGTAATTGGTTTCGGGAGCTCCTCAACATCACCGTTCATGTATACCATTTTTGTTCCATACGTGACATACAGAGATAGCACGCTTAAGGCATCTCGCATAGATTCTAGAGACTCAGGAAAACTTCGGAATGCGCGGCAGCGTGAATTTATTTGGCTTGCAAATAAATTCAGGAAAGAAAACTTGCTGCTGAGCTCAAATGCTATACCACGTATTGCTAAAGAAATACAATATTTTTTTAGAAGGCAAACTATTACCTCGTAGAAAGAAAGTGATCGATTTCGTATGGTAATTTTTTCAAGAAAAGGGATAATTAAGTTGCACAGACGAGATCGGTGTTGAAACACACCTTCATCGTAGGGGCCTGCGAATAATTTCGCGGAACACTTAAGCCATTAAGTTTTGCCTTGGGAGTCGATTGGCTGCACAGATGCAATACCCTTTTGTGGCCAACCGCTGAAGTTTGTCAGCTCGTGCCCGTAATTGGGTCTAAGATCATACTATGTGAGAACGCCGAAAGCACATCGGCTACAGGTGTCAGGCGTATATTGCTTTTATTCTCGCAGAAGTGAGACCCCTTCGAAGTGTCTCTTAGTACGGCCGTGCGGGTTTTTAAGCTCAAAGTTGTAAGTCAGCACGATTATTATCTGGCCGGGCAGTCTAAACCAGCAGATTTTCGCGCGCGATCCTGCTGAGCTATGAGCGCTTGATTTTACTTTATTCAATAGTTTAGCTGTTAGCTAGCCAAGTCTAAGACGGTTCCTTCTTAGCCCGACTCTAAATCTATGCTTAACTAACTACATAGGACAATTTCCTCATGGTAATAATTGTCTACAATGCTGCAAATGTTTCCCGCAAAGTGCTACAACTGATCTAGCTGCTAATGCTGAATTCCCACCTAACAAACTAATAGCAAACTAGCCAATAATGTAACAAGCAATTCCTACTAGTAACAAGCAATTCGACCTAGGTAGAGATGTAACGAATACTCGTTAAGAGTGCTCGTATGATGGCTTAAGACTGTACCCGCCATCTAGAATCACCAATAACGTACTATGGGACGACATGGGTCGAACCTTGTGATCCGAATATTTAAAGAAAATATGATTGTTCTGCGTAATAGAGAAAGCTGCACTAAACGGAAGTTACTCGGACAGAATTGTGGAGATAAGATGTATGTCCGCATGAAGGGTGTCACATCAGCTTACCAAAATGTGCACGTGAGTATCTGCCTCGTTAAGGTTGATTTGTGCTCATATCGTTTTTGAACGAATCCTGCGCCGACGTATCATCGGTGTTTTTGGGTTACAATATATAATAGTAAGCGGTTGCCAAAGGCTCTCAAACAAAGCTTATACTTTTCCAACTAGGCCTTTAAACAGCACCCGGCGACGTCATATCTCCGCGTTGCACATTACCACAGCCTAAGGGAATATAACAGGTGAAGGGAACATGACTTTTTCCGAAGAGAATACCCAGCTAGGGCCAGCAAATTAGTTTCGTATCTGAATATCTATCTGGACTAACACCTGACCGACACGTAACCCGTTTGGCAGTTTATAAAGCGAGTGGTTCGTGGTAACACTTCTCAACACACTAATGCCAAGCAAAAGAGGTTGCTATAAAAAATGTTTTAAAGTGCGTTCCATTGAGAACATATACGATGGCTATAACTTAATTATTTCGCAAGGCTAGTGCTCGTGTGCTGTATTGCATTTCCAAGCATCATCAACAAAGGAAGTATTTATGATGTGTAGACATACGTACATCACATGTTTCTACCTAAACATAATTAAGGAAGCCAGGAGGTGATACATAATTAATATTTGTGTAGAAAACATATTTTCTGCTCACCCAAAAAGAAAAGTAAAAGTGTTTTTTTTTCTTTTTTCCAAACATCATGCGTCTGACGATAAGTTATTTTTCATTCATCCATCCACACACGTTGAAGTAGGCCGCTTTCACACCAGATCTCCGGAAAACGGGAATTATCTAGTTCTAAACAGCTGGAGTGACACCAATCTTCCACCGAAATAATCCGCAAATGCGAATTGTGTTGTAAGAAGGACTCCATATGAAATATACACATAGTTTGCAAGGTACCAGAACGAACATCTACAGCTGCTCAGTTTATATTAAGCATAAGTCTAGAGAGGAGACTTATATGAAAATACCGTTTGGATTACGGGATAACACATATGATTTAGAAGGAAAACGAAAAAACACAACTCCAAAGAAAAACGGCGATAAAAGGCCAATAAAAATTCAGACCCTAAAAGACTAAATGCTGAAAGAGCAAATTATGCCGACGATTAATAGTATTACGACAAACTATTACAGGAATTGTAAACTCTGAAACAAAATGACTTTTCTTATTTCTCAAACAAGTGCATTTTCAACAAAATTAATTAAAAAGTAATAATTTTTTTTTGAGTTTACATAATAAACATTAAAAGTATTTCAGCGGATCTCAATCTCCTCCTGGAAATGTTATCAACGAAAATGGCACACCATGCTCTGGTCTTCACGAAAACCTGGCGGACAGAAGATTATTATGATAGCATTCATATAGATGAACGCAAGGGCTTCTTCTCACCTAAGAGCAGAATTGAAGCAAATGGAAGCATTGGCAGATTTCATACGAAGCTCCAATCTAGTTCTCTGCAATAGAACCTTTTGTGGTATTTATTTATTCGTCTTATTATTAATTACCAATCAAGTACATTGGCATAAAACGCCGTAGAATATCTACTACCCTACAGAGCGTAGGGTACGTCACGTTGGGGTTGATAGAAACCAGAGCGGTAGCCGCCCTTTCCGCATTAAGTCCTGTTTGATCGAGCACTATACTTGGCAGCTCCGGAAGTGGAAGAAGAGCTCCAATAGTCACACAGCAAGTGTCATGTGCTACATCACAGCGCCTCAAGCAGGGCGGTGGCATGCGGGATCTTCGCCGCGGCCAACCTTCTGCTAAAGGAATACGGCTGGGAAGGAAGTTGTAGCTACCGCGGCTAAATGGATGCTCCGAACAGGGGCCTTTCCTACCGGCCTTCTTTCCGACGCTCAATGAGGGACCCGGAGAGAAAACTCGACGCAATCCAACGAGGGTCCAGTCAAAGCCGGGATCCTCCTTCACAGAATCCCGCCAAGAAGAAGAGGCTTTTCCTAGCACTCTTATTTCACGCAAAAAATATTTTAATAGTCTCTTGAGGAAAATAGTACTTAAGACCCTCCACAGGAACACTGCTTCCGCCAATACAACTCTTCGGAACTACCTTTAACATGGGCTAGGGATGGTTTCGTTGGAGGATGCGACTCTGAGGTTGTGAGAAAATGCCTCTACTAAAAGTCAATAATGTGCTTGTTAATCGATAGACTTAATGTATATTATAATTATATTCAGTGTTAAATATTTGGTAAAAACAGTGTACATTTATGCATACCAGACCCTTAAATAAGGATGTTTTTGACCTGACTGGACTTAATAATTGACCCTCTTTCTATAGTGACACTCCTATAACACTCCAGTAATAAATGTGTACACTGAGACACTCTTTTTACCTATTAGTTTTACGAGTGCTTAAGCACTGTGAAAACGCAGTTCCGTCAATAAACCAAATCAGCGGTTGTATTGTTTCACGAGCCGAAGGATTCCCTGTTCCCAGAATTCTTGCGGATGTGGCAAAACTCAGCCCTGCAGTGTGTCTTTCAATTGGTTGTCCGAGCCGAAGCGCCTTTGAATTTTTTTTGGTAAAGAAGGAGAGACGACACACAGGCTTTCATTCCATGCTGCCCCGCTTTGGGCTCGAAGTGATTGCGGCACAGCACTGACGATCCCATCCAAAAAGGCGGTGTTCTTCATGATGCCGGAACAGGTAAAGTTTTCGGGTGACCCTCGGCCAATATTTAACGTCCACGGAACCGTTTTTCACATTGCTTCATAGACGGACCTCCATAAATACAAATGTGTAACGGTGGAGCTCGAACCCGCGCACCTATGTGTCTTCTCCGGTTGCGAGGCGCAGACTTAATCTACCACGCCACCGGGCTTGACTACCGAAACAGGTGCTGCAGTGCCATACAGTTCGTTCAGCGTCTCGCTGAGCTTCTTCGAAATCCTCGAAATATATATATATATATATATATATATATATATATATATATATATATATATTTATATACATATACATAATCTGTTTTTTATTTAATTTAATCTAAGACGTAAGTCAGTGTCGCGTCTCCCTGTACCCTAGATCCAAATGCATGAACTGGGGCACTCGTAGGTTTGCGCTGAAATGCAACGTAGAAATGTATTTTGTAGAAGGATGTGCCTCTGCACGTGTACATGTCAGCATAGGCCACAACATAGGCAGCCATGTAGGTGCCTCACGTGATTTCTGAACTTCGAGAGGTCTACTGCCAGTTAGGAGTTAATTCGAATCAGCGCTAACGGACGGATGATCGCTGATTTCATCGGTGATTTCAGCCGGTCTCTGCGGGTGGCCTGGTGAATACGCTGCGTTTCGAGCAGCAACGTACTTGTAAAAAGAAGTGCTTGTCGCATTTTCTATCATTCGCCCCGTCGTATCTGTCGGAGAGGTAAGCGCTGGCATTTTACGCCGACAATTTTACAAGTTGCACATTTCCATCGTACAGCGACGTCACGCAACTGAATAATATAATATTATATCATATACACCGTGATGTTCGACAGAGAAGCTGCAAAGAGTTGCGTGCTGTTTGTTTAGGTTGCGAACTCGTTTACTATGCACATTTTTATGCAGCAGCTCTGGACATATACACATATATATATATATATATATATATATATATAGAGAGAGAGAGAGAGAGAGAGAAAGAAAGCGTATGAGAGACAGAAAGGCGATTGGCAGGAGCTAGACCAATGATCCAATCTCTTGATCACGCATCAAATGACAATAAAAGTGTTTTTCGTGTCGGCCAACTCAGGTTGGTAACGTTCTTTCTCTTTTTTTTTCATCATAACGGGAATGCAGTGTTGGAATACCCGCCGTATTGAAACACTCGTTGTTTGTACAATTTTCTGCGCATCGCGCAGGCCTTTTATGTCGGGTCTCGCTGCCGCTACGATAACGAATACAGTAAATTTATACAAAACATGCGTGGGGACACTAGAAGGAAAAACGCCGCTCTATGAAAGACGGGCATTTGGATGGAAGTATATCGAGGAGAAAACGACTGATGGACCGAACATAACGAAGAAAGCACTGTAGAGACATACCTGTATAACACAAGGCACAAAATAAACGGCAATTCTACCCGACATTGTTGAAAAAGCGGGAAACGTAGCCAGCACACAGGAGAGACAGAATCCGAAGTCAAACATAATTAAACAAAGCAAGCAAAACGGAACAATATTTACGAACAAAATACAGCAGCCATATTATTGATAGTAAAATGAAAAATACGAAGTTGTTAAGACAAAATATGATAAGACATATGTAGATACAAAAACATTGTATAGGTTCTCTCAGAAATATTTAGAAAGCGATATAGGGAATTTAGAGGTCGTTGAAGTAAATGTAACGTTTTTGCAATGGAACGTGCTCTCTGAGAAGTCTTTTTTCGGAGTGAGAGTGATATTACAAAAATCTGGGACACTGGAAGCACACATTATTCGATTGTGAGCAGCACATAGAAGCACACATTTTTAAATTGTGAGACAATTAGTCTAAGCACATTGTCGTGTTCATAAGAGAATTATGCTTATTCTGAAGAACATATTTAGTTATTTTGTTTATTTCGCAATAACATTGCTTTTCAAGATGGTGCATAATTAGTAATAATGGTACATAATTAGATGGTACATAATCTGAAGAACATATAACGCCGGCTAGAAGATACGACATCGTCGTTTGGAAGACAATCTGCAAAAAAAATCAAGTTCTTTTATTAGCTTTCAGCGCTGTGAATTGTCATATAATTATGATTGAGGTATTGGACATGAAAGTGAATAATATATGTAACTTCAATTTTTGCGAACTATCTTCGAAACGATCATGTCCCATCTTCTTCGGCCGGCGTTATATAATCTTCAGAAGAAGCAGAATCTCAAAAACACGATGATGTGCTTAGCTTCTGTATAGAGCTGGTTGTCTCGCAATTGCACATTTTGAGCTCCTATGTTGGGCAACAACACCAGTGTCACGGACTTTAGTAATATTAATCTCACTAAGAAACAAGACTTCTTACAGACCATGATCCATTAAAAATATGTACTTTAACGAGCTCTACAGTTCCCCACGTCGCTTTCTAAACATTTCTAGGTGACCCTGTATGTATAAGCATAAATGTGCACATAAAGATGCACAGTATCTGCATTCGTGTATTTGATTTATTGCTCCGTTTGTTTGATATGAGTACATATACTCGCATAAAAGCACATAAAAATCACAGTAGTAAAATATCGTTATATATATATATATATATATATATATATATATATATATTTATATATATAACGAAATGTGGCGGAAACGTCTTGTTTAGAAGTGGGGATGAAATGTATAAAATAAGTTATTCTGCCATTTTTTCTCCTACATAGTTGTGCAAAAATCCACGTTTGCGGTAGAACCATCAAAGCATGAAGGAACCAATCATACCGGCGTGTTTGGCCGAAAATTCGACATAATCTGAATGACACCAAAGGCAAGCTAGCAAATAGCCAGACAAAAAAATTTATAAAAAGTCGATAAGTTGTTGTCTTACGTTGAAGCTTTCACGTGCAGAACCGTACAATATTGCCATCACATACAAAAAGTAATTCTCAATTGTAAATTTAATGCTAAACTGGCAATAGCAAATTTAATGCCCATCATTTTTGTACTAACATAATATGTGCTGCGTTACGTAGGTTTTGAGCTTCTAAGCTTTTTCGACAGCCATATTCAAAGCGAAGGCCTGCATCCTTGCATAGGGTGTATGAGAAAGTGAGGTACAGATTTTGAAGTTTGTTAGAACTCGACAAGAAGATATTTGTTCCCAATGGAAGGAGGGGGCGGAAACGTATTAGCAAAATTTTACGATTCTAAACGTGAAAGCTTCAACGAAAACATAACAATTATGGCTGTCAAAACAGCTTAGTTACTCGGCAACTATGTAACGCAGCACTATTACTTTTGTACGAGACTGATGGGCATTAAACTTGGTATTGCCTGAGAGTAGTCTCGCAGGCGTACAATTGGTCGTAATGGCAACGTTTTACGATTCTGCACGCGAAAGCTTTAACGTAAGACATAACAATATATCGAATTTTTATGACTTTCCTTAACTTAGCTATTCGCCTCTCTCTAGCTTGCGTCTGGTGTCAGATTATGCCGGTATGATCGGTTCGTTCATGCGTTGACTGGTTCTACCGCAAACGCAATTTTTCACAATTACGTAGGAGAAAAAACGCCTTCTTTTACAAATTTCATCCTCACTTTTAAACAAGACGTTTCGCCCCTCTCCTCGTTCCGAGTTCTACTAAACTCTAAAATAAGTACAGACGGTTATGGAAGACTCTGTACATACACACTTATTTACGTTGTTATGTATTATTAAGTATCTGTGTGGCAAAAATAAAAATGTTATGTATATAAACGTATCCATATGTGTGTCATGAACAGGATAGCGACGATTCTAGATGACAATGCCAACTAGCGTTAGAGAATTGTGCTGTTACACTCCTATGCTAGAAAAAGTCGAAGCACGTCCAGTATAAGCTAAAGGTGGCTGAAAAGGTAAAGCCGAGATGATGACATATAGCAGTCTCATATTAGCCAACACTCTGAACAGGTGGATTCGACTGTATGCTCATGTGTATGTAATTGTATCAAATAAGACCAGTTTTAGTAGTAGTAGTAGTAATAGATATTGTAGTTGTTGGCGGTGAAATGCAAAAGAAGGAGCCGACGACAAGAGCGTTACACAAATGAAAACGGAAAGAAAATCTCTCTTTAATGGAGAGCGGGAGAAATCAAGCAAGAGACAGAGAGAGAGAGAGAGAGAGGGGGGGAGAGCAAGGAAACAAAGCCATTCGAAGAATGTGCCCCTCGCTAGCGCGGAAAAAATGGCGCCCAAATTTAAATGGTCCCTCTTGGCTTTCCGTTTCCTTTCCCCCTTTTCTCTCTCTCTCTCTCTCCATCCCCCCTCTCTCTAAAGCTCTTCATCTGGCCCAGCTACTTGCTCCCCTCTCTCTCTCCCGCCTTTCCCTTTATCTCTCTAACTCGTTGTCTGTCTCGATTGGCCGTCGCCAGTGCGCCTATTGTCGCATCGTCTGTTCTTTCTCACAGTCGGCTGGCTGGCTGGTTCTGCTGTTGGACTCGGCAGTCCCTCAGCGCGTACACCGAGCTCGGGTAGACAGGCGGGCCAGCCGACCGGAGCATCTCGCCCGCCCGCCCGCCCGTTGCCGCACGCTCAATGCCTCCTCGTGGTGGCAGTTGGTTGAGTGGCGACGCGGTCTCCGACGACGCCAAAGCGTCCGTCCGTCCGTCTACCAGCAGCAGCAGCAGCATTAGCAAGCGGCAACCGCCGCGCTTCAATCGCAGCACAGCAGTAGTTGTACTTACGATGTATGTCTAAGTATGTACAGATAGATGCCTGTCTGTCTATCAATTATATATGCCACCAACTACTACTACTACTACTACGACTACCACTACAACAACGATGACGACGACCACTACCATAACCTCTCCGGGCTTCGGTCTTTCTCTCTCTATGTATCATTGTCGACTCCCCGTTCTCCCGTCTCTGTTGATGATGTCGCCGGCCGTCGCCATTGCCGCCACCGCCGCCGCCGCCGCCATTGCTGTCGTCGTCGTCGTCGTCGATTTGATCCCACAGACAATTTCCAGCCGTAACGGTCATTGTCAGTTGGATGGTCCAACGGCTGCCACCAGTACCGAGCCGTGTGAGCCATCGGCGAGATTTTGCTATGGTCAATGTTGTTGTTGTTGTTGTCGTTGTTGTTGTTGTTGTTGTTGTTGTTGTTGTTGTTGTTGTTGGTGTTGTTGTTGTTGTTGTTGTTGTTGTTGTTGTTGTTGTTGTTGTTGTTGTTGTTGTTGTTGTTGTTGTTGTTGTCGTTGTTGTTGTTGTTGTTGTTGTTGTTGTCGTTGTTGTTGTTGCTATGGTTATTGTTGTTGTTGTTGTTGCTGCTGTGATCGTTGTTGCTATTGTCGTTGTTGTTGTTATTTTCGTTATTGTTGTTGATACTATTGCCGTTGCTGTTGTTGTTGTTGTTGCTGCTATTGTGGTTATGGTTATTGTTGTTAATACTATTGCCTTTGTTATTGTTGTTGTTGTTGTTGTTGTTGCTATTGTCGTTGTTGTTGTTGTTATTGTTGTTGATACTATTGCCGTTGTTGTTGATACTATTGCCTTTGTTGTTGTTGTTGCTTTTTTGTTGTTGTTGTTGTTGTTGTTGTTATTATTGCTACCGCCATGCTTCTGCATCAACCGGTACTAAACGAATCTCACAGCAAACAGCGAGGATTCTCGATTACTACGGCTGAGAAAACTGCGTGCAGGATTATTTCAGCACGGTTTATTCTCTCTTCGTCCCCCTCTCGCTTTTCATGTTCTGCCTTTCAGCCTCTCCCTCTAGTGTTGGTTGGCTTCTCTGCCTTGTCAAAGCAAGTCAAAACTCGACGAAACGTTGTTTGCTGTACTCTACGCCGCTCAGCGAGAACTGGCCGAGGCAACAGAACGGGTTCCACTCCCAGACTCACTCCCAGCAAGATACATCGGGATGGTGGGAAGAATTAAGCTTAAAGGCAGGCTTACATATTCGACATGTGCTCTACATGTGCATGTGCAGGAATGACGAAACGATCGTTATCGGACTGAGAGCCTTAGTCTAAACGATGTCTTAACTAAATGGACAACAATTGCGAAATTGAGACTTCGCTCGGATGCCGTTGTGAGTACCGAGATAGACAATCATAATAATGACGACAACCATTATTCGGCTTGACAATATGAGGAAATCATATGTATTATGCAGACCTAGCCAGCTCATAACACCATAGCTCTTTACCGAGGAGCGTAGCCGAATCGATCATCCGCATTCAACCCGTCATGATTGTGTGACGACTCAAGCTTTGCGTTCACAAAGCTCACAGAAACGTATGAAAAATGAATTTGGATTGCTGCGATGCCAGCTGGCACGGAAGCTTTTGGCCTACGTCGTACCGTCTTTTCGGAGATTTTGTGCTCGCTTGCCGTATATAGAGCGTAGTAGTAACTGACGAACTTTGTCTCAAACTTTTTAGTAACCAGGTAAGTGACTTTTCTCCAAGTCAAACAGCCGCCATTAGTGATGGCGAGCAATGGCAAAGGGCGACGGTTTGTTGACTCTATAAGCTAATGAACAGGAAAGGACGGCGAAGAGAAGAAAGCAAAACTCGAACATCTTAAGTCTTCTGCTGCCGCCGCCATCTTCAAACGGGATTGTCGTGGTCGTCGTCGTTGCTTTCGTTATTTTAGCCCTGATCATGGAGCCTTTTGAGGATCTAACGCGCCGCATTCGACGCGTATTCCTGGCGATATCAACTTTGTAGCACTTCTTCGTAGTACGCAACGAGCAGCTTGGTCTGAAATAGATGTGGCGTTACCTATCGTAAGTGATAAAGTGACGCGGTACCACCATTTACAACAACAGCAATAACAGCAGCAGCAGCGGCAGCAATAATAATGACAGCAACAATATCATCAGAAACAACAACAGCAACAACGACAGAATCATCAGAAACAACGACAACAACAACAATATCATCAGAAACAGCAACAACAACTAGAACAACAGCATCATTGACAATAGCAACGACAACAACAACAACAACAACAATAGTGGTCGCCATTTCGTTTTCTTTGTTCCTAGCGTCGTACAGCGCCAATTAGTAAGAGGGAAAAACCGCGACAGCGATGGCGGTAGATTTCAAACAACAACTACAGCAACAGTTCAGCATCAGTAGGTCAGCATCAGGGGGTTCGCGGCCCCAACCACACGTCACACAATCAGCTGCAGCAGCAGCAGCAGCCGCCATGAGATAATAAATAGTACGTGGCGCCTTTCTTTCAAACGTCCGACGCTTAGTGCAGCACTGCTCAACGAGCACTGCACTCACTGGCTGGTTCTGAGTAGTTCCGTATAAATAACGTCGTTGTCGTCATCGTCGGAAAATTGTATTTACTCATACGTTGTCGTCGTCGTCGTCGTTGTGGACGTCCCATTTTAAGTGTCGTAGAAGATAGAAGGTTTTATGCCGGGTCTCGATCGGTCGGCGGCTACGGCTACACAAAACGCGGCCGCGTTTGACCGCTGTTGAGTCTGAGTATGCGCATGTTCTACTCTGCCTTGCCTCACCGTTAGCGCAGAGGTTCGTCTCGTTCAGTTTACCTCATGATTACCAAGGCTAGATGACTCGATTCGATGATCCGCACCCTGCCAGCATAATCAACCGAGCTGACTTACTCTACGCATGTGTAGTACACCTGAACACCCGCCATATCAATGCTTGGTGACAATCTCATAAACATTGCTGCGGCTCATGCTGCGGCTTGCCATGGCAATAATTATGATATAGTAAACATTGTAGTAGTAGAAGTAGTATAATTCAGTAGTTATACAACTAGATATTAATATAATATATAGTCTAATATATAATATTAGACTCACAGTCATCGCAATAATATGTCATTTTAATTAAAGGACTCGCCTACTCAAAGACTCTTGCATTTCTGCATTGTTAAACTATATATATATATATATATATATATATATATATACAACTCTGGTAGCAGTTTACATTACTAGACTGATAATTCAGGTCTGCAAAAAGACTGCGTCAGGAAGAAAAATATATGACTCTGCTATATATATATACATGAGGTGAACATAACCGTTACTCAAAGTCGAGCAGCCTAAAAAGCAAGAAGATTCGGCCACCCCCCAACAAGAGGCAAAGAGAACGACTGGATTTTAGTGGGTCTGTGAGTCCCATACTCCCTGGCTTTAACAACGAGGACCGGTGCGCATCACGCATTTGACCAGTTATCCTCTATAAATTTTTGTTTTTTTTGTCGAAGGAATTCCGAGCCCGGGGGAATAGAACGGAACATAAGCGTTTAGTGAGTTTTACATTTTACACTTAGTGCTGATAATCGCTGCGCCAGCGACGTATGTGCATCTTGCATTGCCTACATTCCTATAATAAAAAAAACAACAAAAAATATTAAAACAAAACCGCCTATCTACCATTATGAAGAGGAATAATTCGGAGAGGATTGACATCAATGCTGGCGCCTTGTTGTTGTTGTTCCTGCTATTGCTGTTGTCGTTGTTGGTGACGCTGCTGCTGTTGTGACATCGGAAGCAGTCGTTCTAGCAGCGTTAGTGGCGGTGCAGTTTAAATGGCCGGAACGAAAGCGTAATCGAGACGCTGGGCGGCAGGCGGATGGGATGGGATGGGCGGACAAGCAGGCGCTGTGTGGGCTGTGCTAGGCTAGGCTGGAGGGTGCGGAAAACTGCTGCTAATTACATGACGGAATAAGAAGAAAAAGAAAAACAAACAACCACGAGTTAAATCACTGACTGACCAAAACTCTACCAACAAATAATAAAGTAGTAAATGAGCTAGAGGAGGAAACAGAGATAGAGGAGAGAAAGTGAAGAGGAAGGGGGGGGGTGGAGGGAGCACCGAGGGGAGCTAGAAAAATCAACAAGAGAAAGGATAGATAAAGAACGAGAGACAACTACAGAATAAAACACAAAGAGCGTGAGAGCAGCGTGAGAGTTAGAGAAAGACAACGACGACGACGATGGGATTTAGCTAGCGAACGTGCGAGATACCGAAGAGATGAATTTCACAACGGTTTTCCCCCTCCGTTTTCCCCAACAGCTGAGCCTGGCGCACTCTCCCCACATCCCCGGCCCGATCCCGGGGGGTGCCGGGCCCGTTGGTGGTGGCGGCGCCGCCGTCGCGAAGGGTCGCTAGGCAGACAGGCAGATAGGTAGATAGAAGATAGAACGCTTCAACGGTTGGCTGCCGGGACTGCGAATCCCGACCCGACCCGACTCGAACCACGACAACGACGACAATCACAGCAGAATAGGCTGTAGTAGTAGTAGTAGTAGCAGCAACAGCAACACCATCACCACAATCACCAGTATTGGGATCATCGCCGGAGTCGTTTTCGTCGCCATCAGCTTCGGACGAACATCAGACCACTATTGCTCTGGTACCAAATGGAATGGCTTCCCTCAGCCCCGCTGTCCCTCCTCTCAAGCGGTGTCTCCCCATCCCACACCCCCCCTCGCCCGGTCTTCTTGTTGGCAGCTCGATACGCGCGACCCCCGCCGCCGAAGCAGCAGCAACAGCAACAGCGGTAGGATCACCGCGCGCGCGCAAACTCTGAACTGAGCTCGGCGCCGACAACGACGAGAGCTTCGGGTGTCGGCGGTTCGGTTGGTCGGGCGATTGGCGGGTCGATCGGCTTGAGTGTCTGCCTCCTCTACCTTTCTAGCCTGCACGGCCGTTGGTGGTCTCACAGTGACAGAGACAACAACAACAACAACGACAACAGCTACAGCAATGCCAACTACAAAATCCACAACAACAACAACAACAAAGCCAACTACACAATTCACATCAACAACAACAACAACTGCCACCAGCTCAACTGCTTTTGCTGTCGCTGCTATGGGTCCCCACTCTACTACTGGTATTACTAGTACTACTACAGGCAATCATAGTGCGGCTATCATAGCCACGACTCCCAACGAACGATATCGAATGCTAATGTGCGGTAAAAACAACAACAACAACAACAACAACAACAACAGCAACAACAACAACAACAACAACAACAATAACACCAGCTACAACAGCGACAACAAGGCAGTAACTGTCAGCAGCAGTGGCAAACGTACACGTGAGTGGGAGACGCCTCAGAACCACCGCGCAGCGACCGCCGTGGCTTCATCTGAACGGTGCGAGCTGGACGACCTAAGCTTGACCACGATGACGTCGACTGATGGCGACGACGATGACAACAACAACACCAACGACATAGGCAGCAGCAGCAACAACAACAATAATTGATTAGAACATGATAGCAACCACGACGAGTGACGGCAGCTAATCTGCTCACGACGAGTGACGGCAGCTGTCTTTCGTCGCTCTCAGGCATTGCCGAATCTCGATCTGTTTGAAGAAAGCGAATGAATGAAATTCCTTCTCTCTCTGACGGGAAATAACTGGAAGTTGTAGTAGTAGTAGTAGTAGTAGTGTCGAGTGGATTAAGTCTCCGCCTCGCAACCGGAGAAGACATATAGGTGCGCGGGTTCGAGCCCCACCGTTGCACATTTGTATTTATGGGGGCCCATCTATGAAGCAATGTGAAAAACAGTTCCGTGGACGTTAAATCTTGGCTGAGGGTCAGCCCGAAAACTTTACTTAGTAGTAGTGTAGTAGTCGAGCTCGGTGGCGGGGTGCATTCGCCTGCGCCTCGTGACCGGAGGAGACACTAGATAGGTGCGCGGGTTCGAGCCCCACCGTTGCACCGATTTGTATTTATGAGGGTAGTCCGTCTATGAAGCAATGCGAAGCGCGGTCCCGTGGACGTTAAATCTTGGCTGTGGGTCAGCCCGAAAACTGTACTTTTTTTTAGTAGTAGTAGTAGTTGTTGTTGGTGTTATTGTAGTAGTCGGCACGTTGGCCATTTTCCCCGCACTCCCCGCGAACAAGCGCCGACACGGTGGGCAAATGCGCGATCGGTTATTGGAGGCACCACCCGGCCCTGTGCTGCTACATTTTTACTGCTGGCTCTGTCTGGTTGGTGCCCCGTAGCACACGTACGTCAATACTACACCGTGCCGCGGTACGATACACGGTACGATATAGACGTACATACAACAACAAAAACATTGCTATAGAAATAAAAAATAAAAACAATACAAACACCGGACAACCGGTGACCGTAAGCCATCCATATAAGTTGTTGACAAACCGAAGACAAAACGTTTAAAGTGCTACTGTGTA
Organism: Dermanyssus gallinae; assembly: GCA_003439945.1. Classification (NCBI taxonomy): domain Eukaryota; kingdom Metazoa; phylum Arthropoda; class Arachnida; order Mesostigmata; family Dermanyssidae; genus Dermanyssus; species Dermanyssus gallinae. The sequence goes on from QVRM01006291.1 coordinate 562,218, forward strand.
ACATCTCTCTGCAGCCGGCTAGATGGATGCCGTTGCTATTGTTGTTGCTGTTGTTGTTGTTGGCATCGTCGTTTCATCACCGCGTTCCGTTGGTTTACCGGTCTCGGAATTGAAGGAGAGTTCGCTTGCTTGAAGGGAGTTGTCGGAAGCTGGCGCTCCATCTCGCTTGTATTCGTGTTGTTGATCGCCACCGTTATGAAGTGCGGCGCGCCGCATCAAGTTAGCGAGCGTGGGATACTTACGGGCGCACACACACACATATATAGACATACATACTTACATACATGAAGGCTCTCACGGGTAACACGACGGCGTATAGCGAAGAAACAAGGGGAAAGAGCGGCAGAAGCAGCTTTGCTATGGTTCGTGGCGACCTCCCCCCCCTCTATACGTTCAGAGGTGTAATACAGGGGCAAAGCAAAAGAAGGAGGCGTATAGTGCGGGACGCGGTGAAGAGAGCAACACTTGAGGAGGAGAAAGTAGAGCAGCCGAGGTATAACGAGAAGACGTTCCGAAGGGCGGAGATGAAGTCGTCAAGCAGTCGGCAGCAGTAGGCACACATACACACCCATACACACAGTACAGTAATGATAACAACGACGACAGCAACAACAACAACAGCAAAGCAACAGCAACAGCGAGCCACACAACAAGGAGTCGTGCTACTAATAGTCAAAAAGATCAGTTATGGCCGTTTAGGCTGGTTCGTTTAATAGGCCTGCATACAAAGACCAATACCACAGAGCGGGCATTTAAGAGGGGGGTGGGCGAGTGAATGGCGCGATAGATACCCCCGGGAGCAGCGGCTTTCGAATAAACGAAATGTAGCGCGGGGGGGGGATATTACAGAGAGAGAATCAACGTCCGAAAAGCGTCCGAAAATCACCTAGAGCATTGCAAGCGAGAGAAATCTAAACGAGTTGGACAGGGAGTGTGGTCAGGAAAGAATGCACACGAGAGAGCGCGAACGAAGAACGCTAGACAGAGGGGGGTGAGGAGGGTGGATAGATGGGGAGCTTGCTGGGGTGTGTACGAATGTGTATGTGTGAGGGAAAGGGGGTCGGGAAGAACGAAAGAACGCCAGGCATTTCGGCTGAGTGGGTGTTTAGTGCTCCTGTGGGAACACGCAACGAGTTTAAATGTCCACTCTACCAACGCCCCTGTCAGCTTCATTGCGAGCTCGCTGTTTTCCCACCTCTCTCTCTCTCTCTCTCTCTCGGGCGCTCCCTCTCGCTCTCTGCTGCTTCTGCCGTTGTTTCTCTGTCTGTCTTGGTCTGTCTACGACGCTGTTGTCGTTGCTATTAATATGGAGGTCGCAGTCTCTCACCAAAGCGCCCTCCTCGCGTTGCAACCAACCGAGATTCTCAGCCACGGTCGATTGATCGGGCGGTTGGCTGGGCCGGCGCCCGACTCGAGCAACCGCCCGCCGAACTGGCAGATCCCTTGCCTCCTCGTCCGATTAGCGCGAGCAGTTAGGCGGGGAGAAGCGCGCCGCCTATGCCCGATGATCCTGGTGGGAGTTTTCGCCACGCGTATCGTTGTGTGACGGTTGTCTTTCGCCACTCTCTCAGCGAAGGAGAAAGCTCGGGTAGAGAGATTGGAATTGACAAATTGATAGAGCAAATGAGAGTCGATTAATAGAGAGAAATAGAGAAAGAAATAAAGCAAGGGCAAGGAAAATAAGGAAAGAGTGAGAGAAATAAGCAAAGGGTAAGAGAGGCTGATAGAAAGAAAGAGGCTTGAGAAACATTGAGAAGAGAGCTTGAACGCAAATTGATCCCTCTTTAGAGAACCTCAACTACAGATGCAGCGGCACCACCACCACCAGTGTGGTACAAGTAGCATGCAAGCATCAATCAATCTATCCATCTTATGCTGTTGTCGATGGGAAGCACGACCAGGTTCTTTGCAGCGAATAGCGACGATGGCGATGAGGATGATATCACGATAATGGCCATCATCATACAGACATTAATACTAATAATAGTCCTCCTAGTCGTATCGCTAGTTGTTGGGGGGTTGTGGAGGGGGGTCTAGGCCCTCCAGTGGCAAGTGGCGTTTATGGGGTAAATTGCGAATTGGCCGTGCGTGTCGGCTCCGGACTGCTGACTGGTGATGATGGTGGTGGTGATAGTACTGTTACCGGAGCGTGAGGTTGAGGTTGTTGTTAATGTTGGCGTCTCCATCATCGTCGTGGTTGTCGTCCTCATCATACTAATGAAATATATGACAAAACTACATTATAAATTAGGGGCTGCAGGAAGAGATTGAGAGAAGACAAAAGAAGATTGCACAATAAAACAGACATATACACAACACGAACAACGTTGCGTGAAACGATGACTCTCTCATCGGGTAGGACTAATGAAACTTATACAACAGTAACAGCATTGTGGCTTTTATTGGTTAACTCAACGCACGGAACACACATGAGCGCGTAATATTAATACTAGCCACAACAGCAAAAACAACAACAATAATATTGGCTGTATCCACTTGGAAGTCGCGCTTAGATCCGCCTGCCACTACACGAATGACAAAAAGGCTACGAAGTTTCTTCATAACCGGTTGGTTCATCGAATTAGATGGGCATGTACGTATGTTAACATGTGTGCACACGCACATATGCATATATATATATATATATGCCAGCGACACTGATAGTAGGAATCGTAGAGTCGATTCCGGCACGCCGAAGCGATCTTTTAAGCCTTGCAAACATATATATATATATATATATATATATATATATATATATCGGGCGCTTTTGTTCGCTGCGCTCTAACTTTCCCCTACGTAATAGCGAACAAAACGTTACAAAAAGCCCCAAATGAGCTCTGGAACCTATCGTCGAGGATTTCGCTGCGGCATGCGTGTATACTCACTTCCCTCGTCGTACCATTTCAAAAACGCACAAGAACGCCCGAACTGCTCGACTCTTTCTGTCTGGTGAAGAGATTAAGGCAAACCCTGGTCCCACCTGCGCTACTTGCGGAGGAAAATTTCAGAAAGTAAGATCTCGGACTGATTGTAGTGGCTGCTTTAAATCAGTACATGCGCACTGCTGTCGTAGTATTCCAGAAGAAGGATGACTCCTGCTGCATAGCATGATTTAATGTTGCCTTGCCTAGTGCGATAACTGATCATTACAAAAACAGTCTGCAGCTGTCCAAAGAAAATTCCAAAAGCAACAAAAATGGTGAAAGAGCTACGAAAAAACTGCAGCTGCCGCATTTGGCCCTGCAAATGAAAGTTTGATGAATGTATAATGAAAATACGTGGACTACGCCGCCCGGGCTCTTACGGGGTAGTTCGGTTACAAAAAATGTCAACGGAAATACGCCGCAAAGTGCGATCAAACGAAACCGCACACAACGGAAACGCATAGACAAGCATCCGCTGTAGGCTATTCATTCGGAATGCATTCAGGACATAGATGTACCTTTAGTGCCACGGTCGCCTTCGCTTTGACTAAGTTCCAATTTAGTTCCAAAAGCGAAGACGACATAAAGAGTACGTGGAATGCATCGTGGGGGGAGGTGCATGTATCCCAAACCTGCTAGACTGAACAATGCTTGCTACAACAGTTACCACGTACAGTTGATCAGCTTGAGCGCATCGATTAATTGGAGCGGAAAAAAAGGTTTTAGAGGACAAAGATTACACAGCGATGCTAACAATTGTAATAACATAGTCATATCCTCCAAAATGGAACGGTGTGACGTCAGACAAGATGTCTGAGTACACATATTTTAAACGAGGAGGAAGCGAAAAGCTGGTTATAGCAAACGAAAGTGCGTTTTATGGAATATAGAGAGACTAACGCTAATTTAAACGCTCATACGGAGAAAACGTTTTAACAGACATGACTACGTTCTTTAACAGAGGCATTTGTTTTAAACCACAATACTGTACTACCACAACGCAAGATTTACCATAATTTGGTTGACAAACAACTCAAAGGGGCCTTACAACTGCAATCCCAACGAACGAATGAAGCTAATTACTGCAATTCACGTCGGCAAATGATTGTCGAAATAAAATAATATTTTGTTCTGTATTTGCAACCCACTTAATCCGAACGTAACAGATATAGTGCCTGGTACTAGGAAACGCCTGCTGTTGTGTCCTGAAGTTTCTAAGCATGCTTTAATTGCGGGTGATTTTCACTGGGATCTTAAAAAACAATAGAACCTCAAATCTCTGCGTAGGGATAGAAGACCTAGGTTTCACAATCGAAAGAAACCAGTCACTGACAATATATATTCGCTTAAACGGGAGACAGTGTGAATTATATCACCTTTAACAATACGATAGAGCAGTTCCGTTGACTCGACCTACAGAACCGTGATAAGTATGCGTATATGGAAATGTGTGCTTTCTCTGCACGCGCAATATGGTAAACCAATGATCGGTAAATAAAGCTAAAATATATATTAAACGAGACAATATCCTAAGGCCGGGTTTAGCGAGAGCGCAAGTGAGTGATCATGAGTTATCACCAGGAACTTGCTGTCAAACATCTCTGTAGAATGGAAACACTGCATGCTAACTTTTAGCTTAGTTTTTTTAAGATATCAAAAGAACAATACAAAACACCCCAGAGTGTCCAAGAAATTGCTGTTCAGAAACTAATCTAAGTACTCACATTGTTCCCTTCGCTCGAACACCTTGATTTATACGAGCGATCTCTTCTGAGCATTTTACCGCGCTACGGTGTCGTTACTGCTCTCTCAACTAGGCGTGTCCAAGTCTACAATATTGGTGAATAAAAATGATTTTTTAAAAACAGGACTACAACAAACTTTTCATTTTCAGCAGTCCATAGAGTATGCGCGACTCGGCGGTTTCGTTGTTTACGAGCACCTCTAATTGACAAGAGACACGCATAACTCAAGCTCTTGCGGATCCTTATAATACCTTATTAAAGGTAAAGGCAATTTTGTAAGCAGTGCAAATTCCAAGGCTGTCTCTATTCAATATTTGAAGGAAAATGGACCCGTTATAACACCTCATCCGTCATGAATAACAGATGCAGAGAGGTGATATCAATAGGTATAGAGCAAGCACAACAAGGATTTTGCTCGCCCGTGAGATGTTCTAAGGCAGCTCTCGCGACTTCATTCTACTCTATCAGGATACAAGTATAATGATCCCCAGCCCGTCTGTGCCTCTTTTCTTGAAAAGAAAAAAGAAAATACGTCACGCACACCTGACACGTAATGCAGAACAGTACAGATCTTCCACAATTTTATTTATTGTCCAACAAATAAGCCTTTCGTTGTCTGACCGAGACAGATAACCTGGTAAGAGTGTATGGGGGGCTAAGTCTCGCGTAGAAAGCCTTCGTCATGACGTTGGTTCAACATATGCAAAGCACTGGTAGCATTCTATATTTGCTTGTCCTCAAGCATACACCCGATGATGCTATCGAGCACAAAAGTCCGCCGGTAGGCTAGTTATTTTAAATTCATTTTCCATTGTTGGACTACGCAAGGAAAAAGTCCTTGGCTTCTACCCTTTATGCGTGGTGTCGGGGACGAACTCATGGCTCATGGCAACAGAGTCGCAGGACCTTTCACCACACAATCCCGCCGTCCTCAAGTTCCTCCAAAACCCTCCGTTATCATGATTCGTCGAAATAAAATCTTTGTTGGAGAGGTTTGCGAAAAAGCACATGTATACGCCCTTTGGCTTTGTTTTGGACCATGAGTTGTAACTCTAATAGCCATGGGATGCCCATGGCTAATATGCTCATAACACTTTGAGCAGCGTTAGAATATTTGTTATTATAGTAGCAGCCCGAGTTTTTGGGACTCAGGTACACATATGTCTATACACACATCTGTATATATATAAAATTATATATATATATATATATATATATATATATCCTCTAAGGCGAGCACTGCCGAGTGTGCAAACATATTGCAAATGATTAATAAATCATCACAATATTTTATATATATATATATATATTGTGATGATTTATTAATGATTTACAATACGTTTGCACATTCGGCAGTGCTCGCTTTAATAAAAATGGTGGTAAAAAGGTGTCACGTGAGGTTAAGAATCAGTTGTCCGTGTCCTTGCTTGGTGGTAGCCCCCGCTTTTATGGATCCGGTGCGAGCGGTATATCCTCAAGATTCCTTGCAACGTTAAGACGGTAAGATCCATAAGATTCCTCTTTGTGACGCCGAGTCCCAAGAGCGTACTCGCAGATTCGGAGTCCCATACACCACTCATAGAGATAGTGATGAATCCGAATCTGCGAGGTTTTTGCGGGTCGGGGAGCGCCGCTCTTATGAACTCGACGTCATATTTGATGATCTTGCTCTGCCGCGCTTTTGCCAGGTCTCCGTTCGGACCGCAAACCTCGGCATCTAAAACCCAGACCTCGGTAGGTGTTGTTATTACGAGGTCGGACTTAAGACCCGGTGCGCCCAGTCGACGGAATACTCGCTCACGAAGCATCTCATGACCCCTCTTGCGGAGAAGACGCGCCACGCGATCACAGACGTCGTCATGTCTCTTTATAGTTTGTGTGTTGTATCTGAGCGACATGAGCATGATATATATATATATATATATAGCTGATGAATTGCATAAATTGATATATTATGCATCAGCATACTGAGTTCGAAGTTCGTTCTCAAAATGTTAAATTATCAGCAAATTAACGCCCGTCGGGAAATGTCCGAATTAAACCCTCAGGCGTTAGCAGAAAACCCTGGATTGCGTTAAAGATCGATTACAAGAGACGAGACATTATCATATGGCTACGACATTAAGCCCAGAACCCAATCCTCCCAGTGGTGCTTTTAAGCAGATAGTCGATGGAAAAAAATCAGACAGAGCAGATCCAACACCAAGGTTCTTTTGACAGCTTTCTTTCGTCTACAAGGGGTTCACCTTCCACGCATTTTTATCACGTGGATAAATATCTACGGCCAATAAAGAATACTACCGCAAAATAAAAAAATAAATGTTACGCGAGCACGTTCGACGCAAGAGACCTCAACTCTGGGCAAACAACTCTTGGATCCTTCATCACGACAACGCGACAGGTGAGCGCCCGTCTTCAACAAGTGCACAAGCGCCACTATCGTTTCTTTTTCTAGCATCCTTTGACCGACCCCCGATGCAGCTGGCCTGCTTTTGCCTAGTTGTAGAGACGCGTGAACATCGAGCAAGAGTTTGTGCGCAAGCACGATGTCTCTCTATGAGGTGTTCTCGAGTCGAACAAAAACAAAGACGTACTGCTTGCCCTCTCGATCGTAGAGCATCTTCCGCTCTTCCGGCTCTGTCGCAGTTTGTTTTTCGCTTACATTGTCGATTTCTTCTCTATTCATCTCCAACTTCTGCGACTGGTCGTGTCTTTTCTTCGTCTTCGGCGTCGTCATCGTCTTTTCCTCTATTTCCACTACCACGGTCCTGGATCACGTTCCCTGACATCGTCTCGTTGGCGCTGCTCTCTACCGTCGTGCTCCGTTGTGGAAGCGTCCGCACAGGTGTCGTCGGCTTTCTCTTTCTTTCTCTCTTCCCTCCTTCTGTCTGTCTCTCTTCTTCGTTTGACGCCTCGGTATTCCCGGCGAATACCTGTAGTCTGTGGGAATCTGTTGGGAGGGCAGGTTTCATCGGCGGGCTGCTCGCCGGGTCTCCATCCCTCCATCTTGTCGCTGTTGTTGTTGTTGTTGCTGTCGTCTCATTCGTACTCGTTGCAAACAAACAAGCCAGAAAGCGGCCAACTGATAGACTAGAGTGGAACTACACACCGGGGAACACCGGTGATTCTCACCTGTTTTTTGCTGTATCCGTTTAAAGTCGTTGTTTACAACGACAACGGAGACGACAGTAGTAATAACAACAACAACAACGACGACGACAATGACAATGATGCGATTTCGCTTATGGTTTCAATTCACTGCGGCCGCTGCCGCCACGTATGTGGTTGCAGTCCATGGTCGTCGAGGATCCGTTCACGACCAATGAACGAGTCAATAAGTAGCGTGGCCACTAACCACCACCAGTTGGAGGAAGGATCATGGGTTGGGGTTTAGGTAGAGGTTTGGGAGAGGTTCCCCCTCTCCACACGTCTCTCTCTCTCTCGCTCTCTGGGTTTATCTCTCTCCCTCTCCAGTTCCTTCTCTCTCGTTCTGCATATGTATCTTTCGTAGCCTCTATCTCTCCCTAATCGTCTCTGCCTATGTATCTCCCGTTTCCCCCACTCACTCACTCTTTTTCTCTCACATGCTCTTGCACTCTCGTATTCTCAGTATCTCTGGTAGTTTATCCCTATCTATCTCTCTATCTCACGCATAACATTGAAATGAACAGGTAGCGTTCCCGTCGCCGGGTCTATCCTAAGCAGCAACAACAAAAACAACAACAACAACAACGACAAGAACAGCAGCAGCAGCCGCAGTAGTAGTGCCAGTCGTGGTGGCTACAGGAGCAGGTTGATCTGGCATATTGGTGTTTTTGTACCCATTCCAGTCGTTGACTAGAGTAGCTGCTGCCAAAGCTACACTGGTTTGGGCTGGATCCCCCCTTCTGCCCCGCACCTCCCCACCCCGCGGTGGGAGCGAATCTGCACGCATGCATGTCTGACTGCCTGTCGGTTTGTCTGTGTTGCGTACGTATGAATCTATGTATCGGTGTACTTGTATATATATATATATATTTGCTCTCTGTCCGTGTGACGACTTGCTGACTCACGGACTGCAGGGCTGCCGGAGCGCGCACTCAGCTGGTGTCGGTACGGAGAGCGACAACTGGTTCTGCCGCGTCACAATTGCTGCTGCTATACAGAAGTCATCCGCGAGATCGGGACCCGCTCGGAAACAGCTATACATGTATAGCTATATGTATATATATATATATATATATATATATATATGGAGAAAGAGAGAGAGAGAATATAGAGAAGGAAAAAGAAAAATGCGTTGTGGCTTTAGCTGTTGTTGGTTTGTATCCGGTTTTTGCATTTCGAACAGCGGCGATAAACGCAGACGAACGGGAAGAAGAGCGCGCGGTAGTGGAGGTGGTGATGATCGCGATGATTGTAACCACGATGATGATGATGGTGATGCTGACGGTCGAAAAAGCGAAGAGCCAGAAGGAAGAAAGAAGAACGCCTTGGCGGCGACGACGATGAAAACGATGCGAATAGGATCGTTGCCTTGCTCAAGCCAAGATTGGCTGCGAGATTCCGGCGCTACCCGACTGAGACTCTCAGCAGGCTAACGGCTGCGGGAAAACTAATTTTTTGTAGTTTATTGGCGCTCCGGATATCGTACAGACACACACGCATATATATATACACACAGAGGTAGGTGAGAAGCAGATTTGTCGTTTTCCTAAACCTGTTCAGCGCACGGCTCGTAGAGTGTGCCTAAACATGAATGTCATCATCAGTAATAGAAGCAGGTAGAATTTTTTACACGCCAATGCTGTACACTTGCTTTGCCGTTTCCTCTCGCAGACTACATGAGAAATTATAAATACCCATACATACAAAGAGACACAGAGAGAGAGAGAGAGCGAGAACGAGAAAATAAAGGACTCTAATCTTCCCACGGGGAAAGAGACACTGGATGACTGCCACGTAACTGCACCAGCCCATCGATATATATATATATATATATATACACGCACAGATACATACACGTCCATAAACACTTATGATGATGCCTCTTGTCTACTTTCGATATATATATATATATATATATATATATATATATATATATATATATATATATATATATATAGCAATACAGTAAAGAGATAAGATTATGTGTAATTAAGTGCAACGAAATCAATAGTAGATGCAGACGAGCACAGGAAGGACATTTAAAAATGAAGCACTGACTCCGCAAGTGGAGTCAGTGCGTCATTCAGTTTGACCTGTGAAGAGGAACAGCCTCTGAGAGGAGAGGCCCAGATCACTACTGAGGAGGTGGATGGTAATGAGGACGACGACGGCGGCGAATTGACTGTGACGGCCGGGCACAGGGTACTAATGCAGCAACAGCAGGAGCGTCATCATCATTATCAATATCATCATCATCACCACCACTACCACATGACAACCTGTTTGCGCCCACCTATGACAAGCTGGAACACGGCTTGGACTCGGACAACCGCTCACAACAATACCCCCTGTGTGTAGCGAACCACTAACCGCGAGCCGCTGAAGCAATAGTAAGCTAGATCGCCGAGTCCGACAAATCGTTCAGTAGTCGTTAGTTAATCACCTGAAATGGCTGCAAAAGCAAGCACACCGCAACGGACTAGAGTATTGCCATGAGGCGAATCGCTCAGAGAACGGGTCTGCAGAAAATGATCTAGTCTTTTTTTTTGGGCACAGCAATTAGACCACCTGCAGATAGTACATATTTTGCTGGGTGTTTATTTTTTGGATCAGAGTGAAATATGCTTTTACGCACACCCGAAACGGGTAGTATAGGACTCGATGCCGATGCTGTTGGCATAATATCCACTAAGAACCCCTCACCTAAATGGCCTCAGGAAAAGGCGAGAAGCTGGAACTGTTCTTTAATACTACTTCAACCCCTACTTCTTCTTTAGGGTTGTGTGAACAGTACAGTCGCAGTCTGCACCAAGTCGTTTCGTTTAATGATAGTCGCGGCAAAATCCTTCATGATGTGCCAGCTGTGGGTGCCGTGCAAGAAAGCCTGCGCTATTTGTTTACGTGTTACCACCGGGAGTTCCCGGTCTAAGAACCGCGCCAGATCCGGCTTGTCGATGCGGATATTTTCTAAAGGCGTTGTGGTCTGTCAAAAATTGGGTCAGAAGGTAGGACAATGATCCCTCCCGCCTCTTGAACCACTCCCTAACATGCGGGATAATAGAGCGAGTCCAGAAACCCGGCTGGTCTGCCTGGGTCTCCATACGTCTATTGTTCCAAGGTCTAGTGCCTTGGGTCGTGTGTCCTCCTAAGAAACAGAAGAGTCCGCACTACAGATTGGGCTTTCCACCCTCCAGATTTCAAGGAATCTGCCGGGATAGTACTTGAACAGCAGCGGTGGACTCAGTTTTGCTGGCTCTTGCAATCCTGAGGGCCAGCGGCCTCTGCGTTTTACCCAGGAGCCGCCGGCACGTAACCTGCTTAGCTGTACGCTCCTACCGCGGGGCTGTGTATAGCGTAGCGCTGTCTACAACCGTCGCCAGGAGACACCTCCGATCATCGGAGACTACCCGTGTGCGCGGCAGGTAATCTTGAGAGTTATGTGGTAGCTTTGGTAGCCTTTGCTAGGTCCCCTAGCAAATTAAAAGCTGAAGGAATTATAGAAAAAACCTGAACCAGTTACTTGAATGATGCCCGAAGGATAATTGTTGCGCCGGTGGTATAGGAGCCCGAGCCTAGAAATTAACAGCTCATCGTTCTTATCCAACATCAGAGTTAATTGCATGCCCTTTTTACTGCCGACTGGTACTGGACGGCTGTATGAAAGCCATGGACATGAGTCCACAGAGCAACTTAAGATCAATGACGGCACTGCGACAGCGCGCTAACGTACTTTTTTATTAGATTTTTCTGGGGCAACTTAGGGTATACTGCACAAATACACCAGTTTGAAAGGTGAGCCGCTCGGAGAGAGTAGGAATACATTACGAAGAGTGTGGCTTTAGCCGCAAGCGAAAACTTCGTCGACAAGCTAAGCAAGCTATATTCTATTTTAAAGGCAACAGGCGAACATATCGGGAATTTATCAGTAAATTGCTTGACAAACTCCAGGCTTGAAAAAAGGTAAAGCAACTTATCAGTAAATTTCTTGACTAACTTTAGACTTGACAAAGCGACGAACCGAAAGTGCTTGGTCGACTGATATCGGTGGGTGGGGGGGGGGCAAAACCGTTATATGGGCGCCAAAAAATCGGCAACCCGCAGAACACCGTTGATTTGCACCGGCCCGTCGCAAATCAACGGAAGCAGCCGATTTTGTCGGCAGAGGGTTTTAGAAGCTATTGTACTTTCATAAAGCCGCTTTAAAGACAGCATTGGGGATGTTTCTAGGGGACGCGACACCCGACGGGACACACGAGCTGAAGCGTGTGGGGGTGGTGCAAACACCTTGTTGCGGCGGCCTCGCCGACTTTTTAGACAGGTCGGAGTGGCCGCCGCGGAGGCCGCGCCTCCACCCCATGGACTTTTCTATGTGGGGGGAGGGGGGTGGAGCGGGGGGGATGTTGAGGTTCTGTTTCAGTACCACTTCCGATTCCAAACTGATTGAGCTCAAGCAAGCCTTTTACGAGCGGGGGGACAAACTTGATGTCTCCTACCTGCGAGCAACCGTCAATAGCATTTAGACGAGCTTTGATCTATGACTGCGGCGCACGCCCAGCCAGAGGGCCGATTTTTTCGATGATCTGTAGCAAAATCTAGACAAATTTAACAGTTTGAGTCGGTGAATATCTGTAGGACATTTTCCGATCCCCATCACTATTCCTCGGCTTTGAGAGATGGCTGCTGTGCTGAGCTGGCCGCCACTCTTACTAGTTTTCCGTTAGTTACTTAGTTACACTTGCTATCAGGTGATATTAGCTAAACGGCCGAACGTCACCTAATGTTTGGATTTGCGCCCAACGAAACGAAGTACTTGAAACAATGAGATAGCAGTTGTGGCCTTAGATCTTGTGTCTGCTCTCATCGACCACGATGATAACGAGGTACCTAACCGAAATTATGAATCAATTCATCAGAAGTCTGCGAGTTTTGCGTTCCTTACGAGCAGCCGGTGCCGCCTGTTATTCTAGCTGCAGAGAGGCAAAGAAAGTCCATGTGGATTGTTATTAATTAGGTACTAGACATATATAAATATATATATATATATATATATATATATATACATAATTGCGCCTTCAGACGTAGCAACTGTATCCGGACGAACATATTAGGATAAAAGTGGGTATTTGTTGTAGTTTGCTGAGCGAGAGCCGACCACCCCGCTGCCGCTCCCCCTAAGGAGTGGTGCTAGCTTAGGTCGCTTCGATGGCCCACTCGTTCTTCTTCGCCTCCTCCTTTTAGCTCCTCCTCGTATTTCTCGTATACGAGCGCACCTGCTGCTACTCTTTCTCTATCTCCCTGACACTCTCTCCTAAGTTTAGCGCTCTTCCCGTCTCCCTTTCTCACAGGTACAGATTCACATGTATATAGGCGGCACATTCACACAACGTAGACAGTCACATGCGCCGCATGTCTGCGCCACTACGTCATCGCTCGAAGCTCGAAGCACTAGCAGCAGCAAGAACAGCGTCCTCAGTAACCTGTCTTGTCTGAGAAAATCTCCTCTGTGGCCTGACTACTTCATAGCCAAATAGTCGGCGTTCTCTCAGCGGCGTTGTTGTCCTCCGCCGACCTGTCATTTCCTACGAAAACGGGGAGCGTGAAAGCGAACGAGGGAGAGAGAGAGACGAGGCTAGAGACAGGCATATATGTACGCCTATATACGCATCTCACCCCCCCCCCCCATTTTGATCTTCATCCCTGTTTTTGTCCTCTTTCCGTGACCGTGATCTCGTCGGTGGATAGCCGTCGTCACTCGACGGGTGATGCGACCTCTTCAATGTCTTCTCGTTGGTCTCTCTTTGCTTCGGAGTCCCACTTATTACTCTCTCTCTCTCTCTCCCTCTCTGTCTGTCTGTCTCTCTATTTTATCTATCCAACTCTCTTAGTTTCTTTTAGTATTTCTACATCGCGCTCTCTATTCCTCGGTCCGTCTCCCTTTTTGCTCCTCTCCCCCTCTGTCTCTCTATTTGTCTGGCTTCGTTTCGATACACGCAAAATCACCTCGAGGCGTTTGCTGTTGTCGTGTATGTAGGTTGTGGGAGAGTTCACCGGTTGTTGTTGTTGTTGTTTTAGTTGTTGTTATCGTCGTCGTCGTCATCATCATCATCGTCGTAGTCGTGTTGTAGTTAATGTTGATCATCAACAACGTAACACTCTCCCAACCGATGATGAACCAACAACTAGCCGAGAGAGACTAGCGGCTAAGTTCCTCTGGGAACTGCGTGACAATGAAAAGTCTCACAGGAAACTAGCGCGGCCATTACTACTACTACTACGACTACGACTACTGCGTCGACTTCTGCTACTGCGAATACGAAGACTACAGGCGCCAATAGAACGAGGACGAAGGTAGCTGCGGCAGCTCTTGGGGCTGGTTGAACCTGATCGGCTCCCCAGCGCCGTTCGAATCAATGACGCCTTGATCCCACCTGACCGCTAGAGCGTAGCAAGCGGCTATCACTGTCTCCTCTGACACTCACGGCTCACGGCTGCCGCTACAGCTCATTACAACTGCTAACACTGCTACTGTTACTATTATATTTTATATCCCGTTCAATATTGACCATTTGCAATGACCTTCGTGAAGGTCGTTGCAGTCGTCGTAAGTACGGAAACTAACGGTACGGGGGACACTCTACTCTCATCATATATCTCAGGGAGTCCTCGTGCGGCCCGCGCCCCCGCCGGCTCATTTGCTTGTTCGCTCGCTTGCTTATTCACCCTTCCGGGCAAACACCAACATAATACCAAAAGTTTTCGGGCTGACCCTCAGCCGAGATTTAACGTCCACGGAACTGGTTTTCGCATTGCTTCATATACAGACCCCCATAAATACAAATGTGCAACGGTGGGGCTCGAACCCGCGCACCTATGTGTCTCCTCCGGTCGCGAGGCGCAGACTAATGCACCACGCCACCAGGCTCAACACCAGCATAATACCAGATACAGTGTAGACGGCGGAAGGAAGAAGATGGAAGAACACAAAGGCTGAAAGGAGGCAATTTGCCGTTGTAGTCGTAGCAGAGATGGCTTCATTGCCTCTTCGAGAGAACGAGGCCGTTCATCTCGTCGATGGCCAAGCTGTTAGACTTATACAGACGTGAAACGCACCAGCGTTAGCATAATCATAAAAAAAGTTGTAATAATAATTGCGCGAGTAGCGTGGGCCTCGTTTATATATATATACTCGTATATATATATATATATATATATATATATATATATATAAATATAAATATATATGCATGTCATTAGTATGCATCACATGTAATTCGTTATTGAATAAATTGAACGTTTTACCCAGCTCGTTGCCCCACAAACGCCAACGGCGAAAGACCTACGTAACCCACATGGCATGAAAGGCTACAAACGCCGTTCAGAACCTTCCATCAGAAGGTGTGGTATCGGAGCTTTAAAGGGGAGCCTGCCCACCTCGATCGACGAGTCAGGGGCACTGTACGCCGCTACGATTTAGACAAATCTGGTCCTAATGTCGGCCCTCAATAGAAGTACCCTGACGCTCCCCAAGCTCAACGCTCAGCGAAGGATGGCCATCAGGGGGACTCGCGCGTACAAGACGATCTCGACGAACAGACTAGGGGATCCGTTGACGGGGGAAGGCAGCAAGACAAACCTTAACGAGGTTCCAAGCTCGCCATTTTTCGAATGATACATGCTTCGGTTCATCACCCCTGTTCTCTTAAGAGCCCCGTGGGCTTGCGCACATAGGAGATTCCGGTCAAGCGCAGGGCTCAGGCTGAGACGTTATTGATGGCAGTATGTCTAATTGCCCGTCAGGCAGGCGTTTTCGGGCATACGAGCTTATGTCGGCCCAATAGTGCGATCTTTATTTTATACATACACATGATCTACGTATATAAGGCGTACACGGCACCAGCGGCGGCAGCAGAAGCAGCGGCAATGGCCACAACAGCGACTTTAAGTCCATAATTCGAGTCCCAGAGTAGCAGGAAAGACTTGGGTATCGAACTCTATATTGGCTACTATTGTGGAAAACAAATTGTGAAAGGAAAACGAAAAGGGAAAGAAGAATCTAACAGAAAACGAGAGAAGAACAAACGAAAGGAATTGCTATTATATGGGGATAGACAGACTGATACACCTGAAATAGAGACGCAGAAGCCGTCGGTTCTTCTGCCGGTTGACTCGGTCTGAGCTATCCCGTTGTGGCTGTATCACTTGCTGTCTGTACGCAGCTGTGAGTTGTCACAGACAGATAACGGGCAAGATAACGTTACTTACTTCGCGTAACGTAGCAGATTGCCAAATCGAGCTAAATTATTGTCGGCAAAATTTATTTTCTACCTATCGACCGATGTATTACCGATTAAGCTATCCGTGCGTTTGTTTAATCATTGATCTTCAATGCGCACGATGCGTTGGAGCCGCTCCCAGGAACAAAAGAGGAAAACTCCTCGGTAGAATGAGGCTAGAGGCTGAGACTGGCGGTTCAGTTGTGGCGCGCGGGCGGCCGGCCGGGTGAGCGGCTGTGTGGTTCGAAACAGATACCCGGTTAGCAAAAGGAAAAGAAAGAGAGGGACAAATGTTTACAGACGTATATATATATATATATATATAGTTAGAGAGAAAAGATAGCTAGAAGATAGTGGAAGAGGGTTACCAAAAGAGGTGCGAACGTTCACACGCTCCACAGAGAACGGCGCTTAGCAAGACAGCCACAGAACAACAGCATCATCAATAACGACTACCGCTAACAGCAACAGAAGCAGGAGCAAAATAGAAATAATGATACGATTCAACGTTCAGAAGCCTTCAGACAGAGAGACAAAGAAGCAAACCGTAAACGAAAACGAGAGAGATGAAGCGAGAGACGGAGGGAAGGGGGGAGAGAGATGAAGCGAGAGACGGAGGGAAGGGGGGAGAGAGACAGAACCAAGTAGGCAGAGTTTAACTTTTGATATTCGGGGATGAGTAAGTACGCAGAATCTAAGTAGCCCTATTACAAGTGCCACTTGGCAAGCTACTACAGCCATCCTTGCCGTTAAGCTTGTTGCGTATGTATTCAAGTATACACGTATTAATGCATGCATGTTTTCTGCGTCCTCGATCTCGCTTCGGTCGAGCACGACATGATAATATTACTATAATCAACATTGTTGACATTTCGTCCTAGTGTATGTAGTTCGGCGGCGGCGACAATTATCTATCTATAATTTTTCGTTATTACAATGTCGTCTCTTTGTCGTCCCGTAGCCAGCTTGTAATTACGTCGCACGAATTAACGACAGCAAACAAAAACACAATGCCCAGTGATTACTCAGGGATGAATGGGGAAATGAAAGGAAATCGACATAGAAATTTACAGTACGGTAGCTACGAGAAATACTATTTGGTCGGTAGCCGGGTATAAGAGTTGACATCTTACAACGGCATTTGCAGCTTACATGTTTCATCACAAGTTATGCGGCTCGGAAAGGTTCCTCCACTGCCCTCAATAGTGTTGTGGTTGCGCGAAATATCCAGGCCAGTGCAACGGATACCAGGCCACCGCATTTCCTTCAGCAGTTCAGTCAATAGCCGAACTTGCAAGACGACACATGATATGACCAGTGGTGTGAAAGAAACACTAATTGTGCCTAATAAATATGTACAAAATTTACCTAGCCGGGATGTTAATAACCATATACATATATATATATATATATATATATATATATGTATATATATATATATATATATATATATAGTAAAATGGTTCCCTTTAATCTGTATAACAGTTCGAAAGCTCCCTATTTTAGAGAGTTAAACTTGGAAGTCTATATATATATATATGTATATGTCTGTCATAATTACTGTTTTTTAACGCCTCGGTTGAGTAAATTTTGTACACATTTATTAGGCACAAACAAACATTTTCTCACATCAATGGATATATATCTATATATATCTTGTTAGGCGGAGGCATCGTTGTGGATCTTTCTCACGAGCAACGCGTGAGCTTGTTGCTATATTGTTATAACTGTTGTTGTTATCGGTTGTAAGTGTCGCACGAGCCACCGTATTACCAACACCGCCATCAGCAGCAGTAGTAACGTTATCGTAACGACGTTTATAAAAGAACGGCTCATTCCAATGGCAGTGCGGGCATGGCTGCCGCACCTTTTTTGCCGGTCCACTATCGCTCGCCGTCGCGAGCGTTAGTGGACGACTTGGCTGTCGGACGAAGAAGTGCTTGTTTTTAAAATATTTGTTTTTAAAACTTTTTACGTAACCCCGCATCTAGTCGCGCAAATTCTAAGAAGAATCGTTTCGAAAAGGGCTCGAAAGTGTGCGATCGCGCTTGGATCAAGCCCGCAACGCAAACCAGGTGCCGGAGTCGCCGACTATCCTCTCTACTACTGCATACAGTGTGCGCGAATACTACTCTTTTTTTTTATAAAGCGCTCCCGTATTTAGTTCCTGTAGGCCGCCGCCCGTCGCTCGTCCATAGATCGCTGTCCGAGGCAGAGAGCGACATCGAAAGGGATTGACAGACACCTGTCAGACATGCTCGTGTTCAGAGGCGACACGTCTGTAGGCATCGACGTAAGCGATGTCGTTGGCAGGCGATGCTGTTGCGGCAAATCCTCATCCTCAGCGAGCATCAACGTTCACCACGTAATGTAGCACTTTGGTGGCGTGCTTCACTCGGTGTGGTGTCCCGGGTACTGGGTTGTTTGCTGCGGCACGATGATGTCATCGACATGCTATACTTTTTAGGTTGCGGGGAACCTACGGTATTGGTGTTGTTGTTGTTGTTGCTGCTGTTGTTGTTGTCGTTGCTGTTGTTGTTGCGCAAGCATCTGAACGTTGGAGAGAGAAAAATGTTGTAGTGCAGCGAAACAAAGCATGTCGGTAGCCAGTCCACCTCGATGACTTCGCATCGCTCAATTTCTGTTTCTCTCTCCGCAGATGACCACGATCCATTGAAGTGGATCCTTATATTTTTTAAATAGTAGGTGGTGACTTTTCATCGTACAGAGCATAGCAAATGAAGCGGTGTGGTAGAAAATGCGAACGGCTGGTCCCCTCTTCGACCCCTATCGTAAGACAGAACAGGAAAGTGCCTCTGAAAAACAGATGAAAGAAGAGGGGAAATTTTTTGGCTATTTGTGCTCTAGTGTTTTCTAAAACACACCGAAAGATACATATTTATTCACAAAGCTGCTGCTATAGCTAGCGAAGTAGTTTCAGACACTCTTCAAGCCTCCATTTGCTATTTTACTTTGTACCTCTTCGTAAGCTAGACTTGAATGGATGTTCATGTTGGTTTGTTGAATGGATATTAAAAATTGTCTGTGGAAGTCACAGGTTGGAGTTCGTAAACTCCTTCCCATACTTGAGTCCATTATAAGGGTACGACCTTCGCGCAGCATACTGGTGACTGATGCCGGGCTGCAAGTTCTTTTATGTATTTGGAGGTGAGGGAGGTTTGATCACTGTCGACGCGTGTTGCTGTGCGACGTTTTGAGCTAAAAAGTGTGTCAATGCTGCGTTACAGTCTCGGTAGGGTGTGGACATCTCTACTCTCTGCGGCAAAGTCAGAGTCTGGTCAGCTGAAGAGATATTTTACCACATCTATGAAGCGGGTTCTCTGCCCTCCACGAAGAGCATAGAGTCGCTTCATAAACTTGCTCGTCCGCTGTGATCCTGCAGTGGAAACAATCAGTGTCTGGCGGAGGTCAGCGATTTCTAAACCATTCCAGCAGCGGCATTTTTTGCAGGACTTTTTTTTTTTTTTTGCCTTACTAGTTAGCTACCGTCTCTCCGACGGCTCGACTGTGTACTCTTTATTGCTGCGATGACGATCGAGGACTAAGGTCGTACAGTTGTATCCGTTAGGTTTTGAACGTGCGAACTGAATGCCGCGGCCGTTGGTTGCCCGCGCAAATGAAAGGATTTCAGACAAAGATACTCAACAACGGCGGCGGATACGGCTCTCACCATATAAATGCAACATAAAAAAATATATATATATACATTGGGGGGTTGCATTGGGCCCTGGGAAATAAACGCGCTTGCCGTACCTGCAAGGAATTCGAGGTACAAAATGATCTTAGAAAGGATCGCCTCTGAATTGCTCCATTCTGCACCCGGATCTCTGGAACCAAGCATATGATAGCGCCTTTCGAAAGTTCGCCTAAGGAGTAAGAACCGTGGCGTACACTTTTTTTTTTTTTTTTTTTTTTTTTGCAGGACTGGCAGGGCAAGGTTGCAGAAGTCTCGGCCAAGGTTGAACACCTTGACATACGCCACATACTCTAGCTACGTACACGCACGATGTATCGTGCCACGGGTATTACCACCTTGCGCGCTCCACTTTAGGTTTTTCACTAGCCATATGACCAGTGCCGACCCTGGTTTTGCTCGCAAGCCTTTGCTAAATGTCACACATTAAACTGTCGCCGACGCCTCAGGGTCTTCTGCACTACCTCTAAATGTGGAACGGACGCTAGCGTTGCATAAGGCGTCTTTTGTTTTCTGTATCACTTGGATCAGTTTCAATTAAAATCAATAGTAAACGCAATTTTAAAGAGTTGCCTTATTTTTTGATCAAACGATAGATATATAGCGGTTGTTTGGTGACTTACTGCGATCTATGTGCCAGTACGTACTGTTTTACCTGTGCGATGCGACAGAACCGACTGAGTTACGGAATTAGGTACTAGTTATAAAAATAAGAGCTTTACGGTAAATATGCCATTCGAGCTCATACAGTCTTAAGTTTGCACGATATGGACAAATAGTTTATTGAATTCGTTAGCGATTAATAAAGCTTTTATGTTTCCACGAACAGAATTTGGACAAGTACTGTTGAAAATCCCAAGAACAGTAAACAATATATGAGCATTTTGCTGACGTAGAGAAAGTAAAACTGTGCGCATATTTTGGACGTATAGCCTTTTATAACAGCATCTCCGTGGGTCGTTCATTGTGTACGCTTACTCGAAGAGCACAAGTTTGCTCTACAAGTTAGCTTTTAAATAAGTACTTCCGGCTTTCCCCATATATATATATATATATATATATATATATATATATATATATATATATATATACATAATATATATAATTTATTTTAATAATAAAAGAACGGTGCCAGTTGTGTTGTCAAATTATCCACATTTACGTGCCTCTAATTCCCATGTACATGTTTGATGTTCTACTCTCGCCAGTGACAGCGTGTCGTCTGCATTATGCTACGTAAGCGCACCGGTCGGTTGACGCGAAGCAAGCATGTGATTATTCTTATATTAATAATTATAAAAATAATGATTATCATTATTATTCTGGCTCGGTTCGGAACCAGATTAATAATTCAGTGCTAATGATCGTGCTAGCTGGTTTCCGTCACCCAGTGCCCGGCGATGCCGGCCAAGAAACAGCTCGTTTACCCACCAATATTGACGACGACGACGACGACCACAATATCAGATACAAGAATAAGAACAACAATATTAGCAGCGGCAGCCCAGCCACAGCAACAACCACAGCACCACTGAAAACAACACTGACCAGAACAACAGCAAGAACAAGAATCCCATCAGAGTTAAGGGTAATAATGAGACGAGCAACGACAGCAACATCAACAGCAATAACAACAACGGTAACAGCAACAACAACAACAACGTGAGAAAACTGCTCGGACATGCAATTGACGTCTTCTGCCCTGTCCGATGGTCTTCTGTTCTAATTTGTCTATTGCACCCATGCATGTATCCATGGAGGCACGCACACATGCCTGCTTCGACCGGCCCATCGTTCACATCACCCGAGATCGCAACTATGTCCCCCCCGCCCGACCGTCCAAACACCGGTTGGCCAGTGATTACCGCGAGGCAACAAGCAGCATTGTTCGTTCACTGTTGTAATTGGCTATTGACATTTATTATTATTATTATTATTATTATTATTATTATTATTATTATTATTATTATTATTATTATTATTATTATTATCGTACAAATGTTCCCGTATTGGCGCCCGTCCGTGTGTACTGTGTGGGACACGACAGGTTATCATCACGAGCATCATCGCCGCCAACAACGGCTGCGTAATAGTCACCTACGTTTCAATTTTTCAGGCTCCTCCTACAGGTCTCCGTGGTCTCGTCGCAGACTTTCCCTAGGCTCTCCAACCGTCGCCAAGTACCGGCACAGCCGCATTTTTTGTTGCTGCGTAATTGCCGGTACGTACATATATGTAATTTATAATATATATATATATATATATACATACATACAGCGGTATCTGAACCGGGTCAAACGGGTTGGCGGGCTGTTTAAACGTATCCAGTCGTATGCTTTCATGCGACATTCCTAGCATCCGAGGCGAGAGCCTGTTTTCTTTTCTTGACCCTTATGTTACATTCAAGGAAAATGTAAACAATAAAAAATCATCGACCGAGGGAACAATTGCGTCGACCGAACAGTTGCTAGTCTTTGCTAAAATACTGTCACTTTTAGCAAAGGTCAGTTACTGTTCACGGTTTACTCACCGGACGGCCCTTGATGGGATTATGAAGTTCGTTTGCTTTTGGAAAACGACAGTTTACAAGATTGCGCCCTAAGCGCTAAAAAGCAGAGCGAGAGATTCCCGACAAAGTGCGCTGTATGAGAAGTTCAGAACTAAGTGGAACATTAGGAAGTGCCTGTTCTGGACGATCCTCGTACATCAATGCGCACTTTAAGCTCCAAATGTGATGTGTCATTGTAAGCTATTGGTCGAATTGTTTACGAAAACCTGAGGTCGTCGAACACGTCAAAAACGACCAGCCTAAAAAATGTTTTTTAGTGATAGATGTTATGCCATACAGCTCAGATAGCGTTTCTGTGAGGCCAATAAAGCGAACAGACTTGCTCGATGTCGGGCGATTCTTTACTTCCTCAAGCCTACATTCGTCGCGAGAATATACTCGGCGTAGACGCAGACGCCACCCGGTGAAACGACCGTGGTCTTGTCAGGAAAATGCCATTTTGTGGAGCAGTGCTAATTTCCAGATTTCTATAACAAACTTTTTCAATAAGCCAAACCGTTACACAGGAAGTAAGTTCCCTTGCAGATTCTGCGAACTGTAATGAAACGGTAGACAAATTCAGTATCTAATGATTTGCAACACGTGTCTCAGCAGGACGGGGCTCATTCTAGCCGTTTTATCCGTACAGGAGCATTCCATTCTACGATAAGCACTCGTGGCCGGGTAGCAATCCAGATTAATTAAATCGCCTGGATTACTAATAATATGTTGGACGTGATTAAGCGAGAGTCTACCTAAACTCGACATCGATATAACAACATAGATTCGTTTACTGTCTCCACTTAGCAGGAATTTGTAAATCTTGATAGGCTGGTTTTGCGGGGTGCCTGTCAACGGTTTAGATCTTGAATTCAAACTTACTATTCATTGAATAAACACGTCCGTTAGAAACATCACCATTGATCATTGAATGCAAAAAGTGCATTCAAATGTTAGCGTCATTTACAATACTGCCTCTATGAGCAATAAGCGTCATTCCAATTTTTTTTAATAAAAAGTATCATAAATTTATTATTTCATGTTATGGTTACAGGGAAATGTGAATAACTAACTACACTTGGGCTTGTGAGGAGTTCTGCCAGTCGAGCTTATCCTCGAGGCAGTCCCCAGTCATTCCAATTCAATTATATATATATATATATATATATATATATATATATATATATATATATATATATATATAGAATGAAACACACAGCTTTATTCACAAGTACTTGCAAATACACTCAAAAGCATACAGCCTCTGCACTGAGGGGGTTGCCAGGAGCATATATATATATATATATATATATATATATATATATATATATACATTTATTAGAGCAATAACGACGATGGCATAGAAGACGAAACGTACACGAGTAGCCCACGAAAGGGCAACGGCAGCATCAATAGCGACATATGCATCACCCACCCATCATGACTACTGGATATGGGTGGTGTCTATTTATGTGTCGATCTATTTATTTATCTATCGAAGAATTCGTCAACATGATTACACTGACGGGCCGAGCTGGCTCGCAGACACACACACATCCGGACTCAATGCATTCTTCTTGTTTTTCGTGTTCGTCTACTCATTTTCCCTCATTGTCGTTTACATCGATTGTTGCTGTTCACGGCAAATATTTTTGTGAGTGGTGGCAATTATCCAGTTCGGCTGGCCGCTGGATTGAGACCATCAACGTCATTGTCAGCATCCGTTTCACGGCATCAACAACGATGACAGCAACAACATTGTTTGTGACGAATTAAAACAGAACCAACAACAACAACAACAACAATTATCACGGCTGCAGCAGAGCTGAGGTAGGTGGTGGAAGTAGACGGAATGATTGAAATCGATTCTTGCCGACGCTGCTCGCCTTGCGTTCCGATAAGGCGACATCAGCAGAAACAACATCGACCTCATCGTTATCATCATCATCATCCTCATGTCTGAAGAGCAATCGATGAGCAAAGAAAAAACGTCCCCGGCAAGACGGTCGGCTGTCCGTTCCGTTTTTTGCTGCTGTTGCTTCTTTTTTGTTTCGGCTTTTCTTTTTCTTCTTGGTCTGCCGTTGTTGCCTTTTGTTGTTGTTATTGTTGTTGTTGATCTTCGTCTTTACGTTCTGTCTGTGCTCTCCGTGCGTATTTGTTGTGTATCCAATGTGTGTCTATGTGTGTGTGAGCATGTGTGCACATGTGTGAACGTGTGTCCGTATCTATCTATCTATATATCTATCCATCTATGCGCATCATCGACAACTATAATGCTGGCAACCAGTGATGGTCAAGTTTCCCACGACGCTGAAACAAACGCAAGCAGAGGGTGCGACAAGCAGCAACAATGACAGCGACGACGACGACAACAACAACAACAACAGCAATAACAACAACAAGTGATAGCAATGCTGGCAGTGGATAACGACATCAACAACATCAGTGTCCATACCACAACAACAACAAACACAGCAACAACAGTACCAGCAACAACAACAACAACAACAACAACAACGACGCTGATACTGAAATATAACAGAAGCGATGACAATAACAACAAAGCAGGCATCGACAACAGTGAAAAGAACTATATAGTAACAGAACCGACAACTTCAATGACAACAATGAACATAATAAGGTCAAAAATAGCTGTTCTCAACAACATGAACAACAACAACAAAATGAACAACAACAACATGAACAACAACAACAAGAACAACAAACATGAACAACAACAACAACAACAACAACAACACAACAACAAGAACAACATGAACAACAAACATGAACACAACAACAAGAACAACAAACATGAACAACAACAAGAACAACATGAACAACAAACATGAACAACAACAACAAGAACAACATAAACAACAACAACGTGACCAACAACAACATGAACAACCACATGAACAACAACATGAACAACAACATGAACATGAACAAGAACAACAACATGAACATGAACAAGAACAACAACATGAACATGAACAAGAAACAACAACATGAACATAAACAAGAACAACAACATGAACATGAACAACAACATGAACATGAACAACAACATGAACATGAACAAGAACAACAACATGAACAAGAACAATGAACATAATAAGGTCAAAAATAGCTGTTCGCAAAAACAACAACATAAACAAGAACAAGAACAAACAACATGAAAAAGAAACAATGAACATAAAAGGTCAAAAATAGCTGTTCTCACAACAACAATCAAAAACAACCTGACAAACACAAACAACATGAAACAACAACAACACCAACAAACAAGAACATGAACAAGAACCAACAACAACAAAAACAACAGCAACAAACAACATGAAACAAATAAATGACAAGAACAAGAAACAACAACATGAACAAGAACACACAAAATGAACAACAACAAACCAACCAGCCAACAATGAACAACAAACAACAACAAACATGAACAACATGATCAACAAAAAAATGAACAAACATGACAAAAAAAAACATGAAAAAAAAACAAACAACAGAAAAATGGAACCACACAACACAACAAAACTTATGCAAAAACATGATCAAAACAACATTGAACAACATTGACACAACAACACCATGAACACGAACAAACAACATGAACAAGAACAACAACATGGACAAAGAAAACAACAACATGAACAAGAACAAGACAACAACATGAACAAGAACCAAACAACAACAATGAAACAAGAACCCCCCAAAACAACAACTATGAACAAGAACAAGAAAACCACATGAACAAGAACACAAACCAACAACAGAACAAGAACAACAACAATGAACAAGAACAACAAACATGAACAAGAACAAGAACAACAACATGAACAATAACAACAACATGAACAAGAACAAGAACAACAACATGAACAAGAACAACAACATGAACAAGACAAGAACAACAACATGAACAAGAACAACAACATGGACAAGAACAACAACAAGAACAAGAACAACAACATGAACAAGAACAACAACATGGACAAGAACAACAACAAGAACAAGAACAACAACATGAACAAGAACAAGAACAACAACATGAACAAGAACAAGAACAACAACATGAACAAGAACAAAAAACAACAACATGAAACAAGAACAACAACATGAACAAGAACAAGAACAAGAGCAAGAACAACAACATGAACAAGAGCAAGAACAACAACATGAACAAGAACAACAACATGAACAAGAACAAGAACAACAACATGAACAAGAACAACAACATGGACAAGAACAACAACAAGAACAAGAACAACAACATGAACAAGAACAACAACATGAACAAGAACAAGAACAACAACATGAACAAGAAACAAATACAACAACATGAACAAGAACAAAAACAACAACATGAACAAGAACAAGAACAAACAACATGAACAAAAACAACAACATGAACAACAACAACATGAACAAGAACAAGAACAACAACATGAACAAGAACAACAACATGAACAAGAACAAGAACAACAACATGAACAAGAACAAGAACAACAACATGAACAAGAACAAGAACAAGAACAACAACATGAACAACAACATGAACAAGAACAAGAACAACAACATGGACAAGAACAAGAACAACAACATGAACAAGAACAAGAACAACAACATGAACAAGAACAACAACATGAACAAGAACAACAACATGAACAAGAACAACAACATGAACAAGAACAACAACAACATGAACAAGAACAATAACAACATGAACAAGAACAACAACAACATGAACAACAACAACAACAACATGAACACCACATGAACAACACATGACAACAACAACAACAAACATGAACAACCACATGAACAACACACAACAACATACAACACAACACCAACAACTAATATGAAACAACAACACCACTAATATGAACAACACACAACAAACACTAATATGAAAACAACAACACTAATATGAACAACAACAACACTAATATGAACACAACAACACATAATATGAACAACA